>JABASP010000498.1:0-51033 GCA_019776565.1 Sminthurinus signatus
CCGAATCAACAAGATTTTAAAAATTAGTAGTTTTTCCGACCTTAGAAAAATGTCTTATCAAACTATGCGCTCGCTTCGCTCGCGCCATGACAACATCGGCAAGTGCACAGCATCAACATTTCCAATTCCCGAATCTACAAGATTCCAAGTTCATTTTTTTGAGCGTAATAGTGAAAAATAATATATAATATTTATATATTATAGCGTCACATGTGAAAATTTTCGAGTGCAGTAGTGAAAAATATATTATATAAAATTTATATGTATTTTAGCGTTACGCACAAAAATGTTTGGACTGTACTAATAAAAAATATATTTAAATTTATATGTATTTTAGTGTTACGCACAAAAATTTTTGGACTGTACTAATAAAAAATATATAAAATTAATATATACTTTAGCGTTACGCACAAAAATTTTTGGACTGTACTAGTGAAAAAAAAATAATAAAATGTATATACATTTTAGCGTTACATAAAAAATATTTGGACTGTATATAGCGTTACGAAAAAAAGGGTCAATCGATGTATAGGACCGGGGCCTTCGGCCCCGGTCAATAAGTACAAAACAGACATTTGATGTACTACTTGAGATTTTTCAAGCTACATTAAATTTTATTTCCATGTTCTTTGAAAAAAGTAAATGTGATAAGTCTTTGTGAATCACAGTCTGTATACTTTATACTGTATACATAATACATATGTCTCTGTGTATATGTGTGAATATTAAACTCTTAAAATACTTTTGAGGTTTTCTTGACTATCCATTAGAAAAGGTTGTAGATTTTTTATAGATACTTTTGTGGTGTAGAATTGTGGGATATTAGATATTATGCATGTATAATGTATCTACTGTCTACTGCGTTTAGTATTTGGTATTTGGTTACGTGATTTTCACTATTTACTATATATACTATATATTTTTGTAACAATCCTAAGTCCTATTCACATCTTCTTTGCAGTCGTCATTCATTGGATTCCTCTTGGACTTCTTCTTTTTCTTCATGGTGTTCTTCTTCTTTTTTCTTCCTCTTAGATTATTACTGATACTCTTCCCAAAATAACTATACTTGTACTAATATAGAGGATTTAATTACAAACAAGTTTTGATATGAATATGAATATGAATGGACAGAAGACTAATAATAATAAAAAATAATGATAGGAACAAAAGCAGAAGATAAAAATGAACAAGAAGTGATATCCATATGATATTATTAGGTGTTAGACGTTAGACCTTAATTAAATTTTATTACTCTTTTAACATGTATGTAACTAAGCATTGACGTCATCGTCATACTTCTCTTCACCTGTTCACAAGTTTTTCGGTTAAATGATTTTGGTACAAAGTACAAAGTAAATAGAAAAGGAATAGGAGCAACCTTTATTTTTGTACTTTTAAGTTAAGTTTTTGTTGGAAAAACGTTCCTAAAAATTTGAATGCAGTGAGTAGTTTTGCTGTGTTATTGTCATAGGATGATACTTTACGCATTTACCGTTTACAATTTACACATCAGTATGTTACGTCATAGTCTAATCTCATGGACATTATTTTCTGTGCTCTGTACAGTGTACTGCATTACAAACAACAAATTAATAAGATTATGTAAAATTTACACATGTACACGCATTCAACAAGAGAAAGTCGTATCATTCATTAACAAAGTCTTCCTTATTTTAATTGTGTTTACTATGTATATAATATATAACATGTACTAATTAACACGCCACATTTTAGTATAATGTACGAACTATTAATGCTTGTTTTTATTATGTATTATGAAAAAATTAGGAGAATTGTGAGAAAGACTGTCTCTTCTCTATTGAGTATCATCATGGTCAACTCGCTCTTCGTGATTACCGTGGTCTATATTTAGGTAAGTTTGTAAATTTTGAACCGTCCACTGTAAACACTCGTCCAATAATTAAAATACTATGTTACATATTATTTACTATTAATTATTATTATTATGTAGTATTCCAGATTCAGAATAAACATATTAAACACAACAAACATTAAACATGAACACTTTTTATTTTTTTTATTTCCTTATTTCATTTTATGTAGCTCCAATCGGCTCCAAAGCAGTTCTCAAAACACGTTCACATTCGGTCACCAAAGATGAACTCTTCATTTTAGAAGATTCACTTCCTCAAGCTGCCTTCATAGCTGCACTCAACTCGAGATACGTTTCCGTAAAACAAGGTAATGATTAATTAATTTATTCTCAGCATGAATTGTACAAACTGGATGGATTTTGTTCATATATTATAGCATAAAGTATAAAGTATTTTGAAATACTGTATACTGTTCCTACTTAATTCTGTTCACTGTTTACTGTTCACTGTTCTTCCAAATTCACGCCTCTCCATCAAATTCAAAAAGCACATTCCACATCCACATTTAGTGCGGTGTTCTTGTTAGTTCAAGAATCAAGTAAAGAAAGGAATTTCATTTAAAAAGATTACGTAAGAGTAATTATAATAATACTGAGTCTTTATACGTTTTACTTTTGCAGTGTGATCTGTGCATCCATTTTAAAAAAATGTGCAAGCTCCTTAGCGAATCAGTATTTAGTATACATTTTTAATATGTATACTAAATAAATGTATAAATAAATGTAAAGAATTCCATTAAAGGAACTCGAATTGAAAAATAGTTATTTTTTTTCTAGTTTTTTTTTTGGCTTTTAACTTTTGGCTCAACCAATGAGAGATTTATTGTCCGCGATTAAGTTGTTATCTCTTGATGTAAATACTTTACTAAAACAGTTGTATAAGGTTTTGTACTCTGTACCAACTACAAACTAAAACTGTACATCGTGTAATTTAAATATACATGATACATTATACATTATATGACACGGCTAGTTTAGTTTTTGGTTTTTGGATTGCTTCGGACGAAAAAATCCATCTCGTGTTTCGTTTCAACTTCAACGTTTACAAGTGTTCCTAATATGTACTCTACTTGAGAGTGGAGAGCTAAGCGTTTGAGCACTAATCTTAATGTCGGGATGTGTTATTTTCTGCCTTTGTAGAATGTAGAATGTGGTGCATATTTTTTGTATATATTTCTAAGCTGTTGTAAAATATATACAGTGTACAGTGAAAAGTACACAGCCGACAACGTATTAAGCATAGCATAAAGACTTTGCTGTTCTTCATTCTTCATTGTTTTGTTGGTTGGAAGTTGTAAGTGAAAAGTTCTAACTATAAGTGTGTAAAGTTTGAAAAAGGCACAGATGTTCCATGATGATCCATTTTAAAAACTTTGAAACGATTCAAGTTGGAGGAGTCTAGTGTCTAGTGTCTTGTGTTGTACATCATACATCATCATCATTGCATTACACATTACACTATTTAGCACCATAATACATAACACATAATAATATCGTACACAAGAGTTGAGAACTATGCTATCCAGTGGAAGTACATGCATGTTTGATGGTTAGAGAAATGGTTAAAGAAATTCCCTGATTTTCACAGACTTGAATTCTTCAAGTCAAGCTGACGGGATAAATATCAAAAATGAAACCACAGACGGAAGACTGAAAGACTGAAAGATGATGACAGGGCTTCAAGCGCATGGCTTTTTCCTTAAACTTTCATTTGAATCTACAAAAAAGTATTCATTGTCTAATTTCCAAAGTTACACTACACACTACACGTGTACAGTATTAAACATTAAATAAAGATGTACATTATAAATTATACAGTGTACAGATGATGATGGCTCTTTATGTTTTGTTTTTAATGTGTATGCTCAATGTGTACAGTTGTACAGACCATAGAACGTGAAGATCAGTAAGTTGACTTGACTTGAAAGATGTCTAGTACTTTACTTTTAACTCTTTACAGAATAGATACAAAATACAAAATACTCTTCTTTACAGAATGTAAGAAATGTAAGTAATGTCTCCTCTGTAACTACTTGAGTAGAAAATGTGTTTTCCTTCGGGTGACGTGTGATATTATTGTGAATTGTGATTGAACACAATATGAGACTTGTACATGACATTAGACTTGAGATCCATAATGTACAGTTGTATCAGTAATCAGTAACAGTAGGCAGTAGACGGTAGTTCATATTTGAAGGTACATTTTTTTCTTATTTATTTTATGTCTTAAAATGGAGCGGATGGAAAGTTTTAAAGTTAAAGGGTTGAGGTGAGGGTTGTTTTATGTGTATATAGTATGTAGGTTCACTTTGATCATTACTTGACGTAGAGTTTTATTTTACAAAGTATGTGACTCCCTGGTTTATGTTTTACGAACGTGTTTCACTAGTAACCACCATGCTCTGTGTTCTGTTGGACGTTGGATGTTCAACATGTAAAAAGTAAAAAGGCAACAAACTGGAAGAAATGCCAGCAGCTTGACTTCTACCAGTAGTATGTATACAAGTTGTGCTTCTACTAATGACATTTTCCCTTCCTTTCCATTAAACATAAAAGGCATACTTTTGTGAACAGTTTCATATTCAGCCCTGTATCATTACCATTATCGTTATCATACTCTTCTGTTGCCAGTTTTTGAGCGTAGAGTGTAAAGTGTACACTGTACACGCATAAAAGCACGTAAGGAACTTTTGTAAAAGGAGAACTCGACACTTTCTTTTTAAACTTTTGAGGATTTGGATTTTGGATTCCTTACCACTCCCCCTATTCTTTCCTTCATTCCGATCATGGATTTTTCTCCCAGTGTTCAAAATCCAAGTCATTTGATACTTGATACTTGCGGAAGGCGGACGTTGTACTACACAGAGAACGGTTGACAGAATATGTCGGATTAAGTAAAGACACGTCTAGGATTACGTCTTCCTTGGATCTAGGATATTGTGTATCCAGATTATTTGAAGTGGATTTTGGATTAGGGGGCCACTCATAACTTTGATATTTTGTCATATTTGTCTCTTACTCCTTTCAATGAGTCACAACCAGAAACTTGAAGCATGAGAAAAAGTCAAGTTTTTATTTTATTTACCCTTAAAAAGCATTCATACTTCATGTCTTACTTCATATAGACTACTTATTACTTCTTACTTATGCATTATTTATTGGGGATGTCGTATGAATGCATAAAAGTTGAGGAAGGTTCCTGCTCAAAGAGCACAGGTGTCAAACGAGAAACACGTACATTTAGGAATTTGAGGATAGTAATAACTCCTTTGTTTTGTAATGAAATGTCGTCTTCCGGTGACTTTTTTGTTGTAGAAATCCCCCATACTTTTTACCTTCTACACTACACGCTTTGCAGATTGGCCATGTATATTTTTAAACTAGATAATAAGATTCAATAATACGCATTCAGAGTACAACATGGTATCAGGAATGATTAGTGAAGAATTTCGCAAATAGATAAGTATGACTTATTTTCTCTGTACTTTGTATTAGATTGGTCTAATTCAAACAGCAGTTGTTTGTTATTTTTTTAATGGACAACTAAACACTAAACATGTGTCACGTACATGTACATTACGAATACATGTCAAATTGGGTTCATTTGATCCTTCACTTTGAAAGTATCATATGAAATTAGACAAAAAGATATCTGGTGTGTTGATGATGGAAACTAAAATGTAATTTTATACTTTATACATGTATCTACAATCTACAGTGATGAGAAAAACTGAAAAACCGGTTGCATTAATCTACAGATGTCAGATGTGAACAACGGATTAAAAGGATAAGAGGTAGTGACAGTGTAAGAAACTTGAGATTATAATTATGAACAAGTATCTACTAATTCATACTTGTTGTGTTGAAGATGTTAGGGTCAATTAGGGTGAAGTTGCAAATAAACTAGAGGCTAGAATCAGGGTGGATGCTCATTTTTCTTTTATATATTTAATTTTTGCATGTTAAATGATGGTTGAAATCTTAAATTGTACCTCTTAAAAAAATGTATAAAGTATACACTGACACTGCAATTGTACTCAATAGAACATTTTTTTCTTTCTCATCTCTTGAAATATTTTCTCACTTGTTTGTACCCTGTCCCACCCAGTGAGTGATTTTTTAATGCTGAATGGTAAATTTCAGAACAATTCAATCTTGTCTTTTCTCTTTCTCTCTCTCTTCCTCACACACATGGGAAGTTGAATATTCATAAAGTATCAGTTGGGTACACCAATGAGTGAGTGTGAATTTTGAGTTGTGAGTCTTGAATCTTGAGCTTTGAGAGTCTTATAAGTAAGTGTGTTGAATTTTTTCAGAGTTAAATCAATTCATTGTGAATTATAAAACCCAGGAAAAATTGTCTAAATCTCTGGTTCTCTCCCTCCCTCACTCTAACTGTGACTTTGTTCGTGTCATGTATATATTCACACCAAATGCAACTATGCGAGAAAAAAAAGAGTAAAGTGTTTTGAAGGAGGGAGATTATACATTATGCACATTATGTATACCTGCACTCTACAGTCTACAGCCTACAGCCTACAGTCTAGAGTATAGAGTCATTTCAAATTCACATGCAAATATGTAGCGTATTTTTGATTTGACTAAGTGTGCATTGTGCATCATCCAGGGTTCATGTGCTCTTTAGTGAGTCTTCCATGTACACTAATACGGACACTGACCCACAATCCACAATGAACAGAATAGAATAGAATAGACAAATCTATTTATTACATTCTATTACATATTCTGAATTGTGACAATGTACAATGTGTAAGTATTTTGTTGTAGTAAAAAGCACTGTCTACAAATTTGCATGATATTTTTATTGTCTTGTGTCAATATGATTTTTCTAGTGCATTAAATTATCTTTTTTTTTTTTTCATCCCCTTCCGTTTTATCTATTATTATGTATTATTACTACAGCACTCTTGAAAAAAATTGAAATACTAAAGATTGTCAACATCACCAACTGACGGTTGGTAGACCACACACACGTTTTTCTTTTGAGCATCAGTCATCTTACCTTTTTTATGTATAAAGTATAAAGTATAAATACACTTTGAGGTTTCTCCTCTGTAGATTTTGATATTGTAAATTGTAAATCTGCGCAGAGGTAAACAATACTTGATGCTTGATGCTACTGAAAAGAGAGAAGAAAAAGAGATTTTAATAGATTCTATAGACTCTACATCTCTAATTTAATGCTCATCTTTTCATCTACCATCTACATAACAAACATTTATGCTTTTTGTGTTTGGTTTATAGACTCTGCATCCTTCATTAACTTTACATCTGTGATTACCACATAATTTTGTGGCCAAGTTTACAAAAAATGTGTAAATGGATATTATAATTTGTGGGGTTCTCTCTCTACGATTCAAAGTATTTTGTATTATTTTCTATGCAATGCATTAGAGATTAGAGTAGATTTTAGGGGGAAATAATACATTTCCCGAATCAGTTCCTCTCACTCCATTCCACTCCATTAAACAGGGTGTAGAGACAGCATGATTATTGATTATGCACACAGAAGATACAAGTAGCTGATTCCTCTGGTGTTTTAACCATGCTGAAATACATGATGACGATTTCAAATTTTGTCCGTTTAAGAATATTTTGTATTGATGTTGTTCATTCACATCAAGAATTTCATCTACATTTATGTACATGTTGTAGCAGACTAAAGAAAATTATTTAAATGCATTGGAAGGCTTACATTTCATAATTAAAGCTCACTTTCTCCTTAGGAGAAGGTGAAGAGAATAACATCTAGCGATTCCATCTTTGACTTTAATTAAATGAATTAATAGTATTATGAATTACATTCGATATTCGATATTCGTGCTCGTATTCTGGTATTCTTTGGACTACGAATACAAGACAAGCTGATCGTTAAGGACATGTGATGATATAACATTTATTCCGTTTGTCACCATGAATGGTAACTAGTAATGTCATGCGTCATGAAATACCACAAATTTTTTGCCTACTTAATTAAATTTTCATAAATGGATTCTCCACAGTGGTAAATATAATTAATTAAGAGGAAATTTGCTTATTTACAAACCCCGTATTTTTTGAAACACACTGTAGCCTTTGTTTACTTATCTGTATGTTATGAGGCAAAATTTATCATGGTTATGTAAACGAATCGCATTATTTATTATGACCTTTTTTTCGGTGTGGAAATTTGCATTTGTGGCAAAAAAAGAGCACATATCTACATGGACTTAGAAATAGTGAGAATAGAAAATAATCTTGTTAGGTAAACTTGTTAGGATATTTTATGTGAAATGTGAAGGTTATTTTTATACACTGAAGTAGATTAGGTGTGCAAGATTTATCTGATACGGGACACGTGTGCTCTCTTTACAAGTATTTTATTACATAAAATAGGAATAATAATGGGAGGAAATGTTAAAAAATGCTACAGATGCACCATGTGGATTTGGGTGGTCTCTAAAATGTCTAACGTCTCTAAGGACCGAAGCTACTTTTGTATTATTTGCTCTTTTCATTTGTTAACCTTTTTCTACAATTTACAATTAATCATGAAAGAACGTGTAAAACGTATTTCTCCTCACCTTAAAGTTGTACGTGTCTGTATAATATAATATGATATTATCATGCCACCAATGAATTTTTAAAATGACGTTTTACTATCCTTGCTAATGGTTGAGGCTTGAGGCTTGAGATTATTTTTTTTTTTTGATTTTAATTTGAGTCTGATTTTGATTTCTAAAAAAACTTAGTTGGACGTTTAAAAATATCATAGAGCATAACTGTTGTGATGACTATCTTAAATACTCATGCTGAGAAGAGTGTAAATATTTCTTCATGAGGAAAATTTTCTGGTCTCTGGATGATAATTTTATAATTTGGTAGGTGAAAAAAAAAGTTCAAGCTAATGTTTATCCTATGTATAATGAACACATACATGTATGCACGTTGTATATGTTTTAACTCAAACCCCCAAATGGTTAGGTTTCAATTTATCTAAATTTAGTGAATGATGTTTTGTGTGTTCTGTATTCTGTATTCTGTATTGTACTTTTAAGTTTAGTTTGGGTTATCCCTTTTTCAATGGTTTTCTTTTTCGTGTGAAAGATCAAAAGCCCGATGCCCGATGAAAAATGCATGACAGATTTGTTCCAACTTAATAGATTTCTCATTCATCTTCATTCGTCTTCATTCTTGATGATAGGAACTGGAGCTGAACTATTTGTCTCTTGTGTCTTGAGTCTAACTGGTTTTTTGAAAGTTAAAATTTATACTGTACATGAGCTCTTTTCTCTTTTCACACGTTTAGTGTTAAATGTAGAATTGAATCAGGATAGGCGTCAAAGCGTCAGAGTCAAAAAATCAGAATTAGTTGGTTCATTTTTTTTTGTTTCGTTTTCGTATGGAAATGGACGCGTGGAAATCGTGAATGAAAAGTGTTCGGGTTGAAGGAAGACTGCGGCGGGTCGGTCCCGTGAGCTTGTTACAATTCTTTTCGCGCTACTAATGAAGGATGAAGGATAAGAAGACGAGAGAACTAAAAAGAAGATGAGATATATATGTAGATTGAATATTGGATAGTACAGGCGGGTAGGATTTGTTCTTTCCCCCTCTATATACATAATACATGCATGTATTTTCTCGAACATTGTCTATCAGGTAGGATCCACCATGTAAAATGTGAAATGGGAAAGATATGGTTTTGATAAAGTCAGAGCGGAAATAGTAGGAGAACTGAGGGGAAAAATAAGTCATGTTCCTTTGGCTATTCTATGGTGTTAAATTGAAATCAGACTTTATCATCTCTTGTAAAGGAGTCAAACTTTTTACTTTTTACTCCTTTTACAATTTACAATACTACTGTTTTTTTTTTCACTTTGCTTCACAAAACTAAACTAAACTATGTATTATGTGTATTTTGTATTTTGTATTGTGTGTGTGCGTAAACAGTAAACATTTCATACGTCTTAAATCTTAAATTGTCTATTACCTTCATTACACATTTTATATTGTACATTGTACATGTGTGCACAATTTACAAGTGTAAAAGTTAAAAAGTTGAATTTTCAAAAAAAATTATATCGTCTGTCCTCTCTCGTCTTAAATATTATATATTATACATGTGTAGTTAAACTTACTAGAATTTTACTCTAAAACTTAGAACTTGAAAGCATCCACAAGTCGAGTAGAGTAAAGTAAAATAAAATCGTAGAGATATGGCTATTATTACCATTATTACTACGATTATCATTATCATATCATAAACTGAACGGTTTGGATTCAAAAATTACCTCAAGTTTATGTAGATTGAACAAAGATGTATTCATGTGAGTGAGTATCGTTGCAGGTGACTGCATACACATTTTTTTTACTTTCTTTCTCAGCTCAAAGTATACACAGTACACACATAGGTATAAATATATATATGTATGCTTGTTCTTTTTATCTCATTCGTACAAATGAATCTGAGGTAGAAGAAGACGTAGATATTTGAGTAGCAAAACTTTACTTCTCACTAGAATTTATTTTAAGAAGAAAAAGTTGTATTTTGTATTATCAGTCACAGCTATACATTATACATCATGTACATACATAGAAAATGGAAACCACTAATGTATCTTGTAGTTCTAGTGCTAGTGGTAGCAGGATACAGAATGCATAAGAATTGAAATGACTCACGACAATCAACAATATTGTACATATTGGTAAAGGAAGATGAAAAAAGAATTGTGGTCTGTATGGGAAATGTGCCTAACATTATTTCTTTACTCTTTACTCATGTTTCTCAAATCTCACCTGGATAGTAGATAGTAGACATGTAGCATGTATGATTAGCGATTAATGTATAATATATACATACGTAAGAGGAGGCATGATTGCTTATGTATTATGTATTATATACATTGTACATACAAAATGGAAGATTTCCGCAACACAACATTGTGCATTGTGCATAAATACATAGATAAGTTTCATGGTATCTTAAAATCGGTCCGGAATTTTGTGGTTGGGGTTTTGTGGGAAGAAGATGATGATGATGCTTCGCTACGGACGAAATCGTCCAATTAAAATATATACATACTTATATATACATTTTCTCCACTGTGCCGTGCTGTCTACAATCTATTATCTTACTTTGTCATAGTCGTAGTAGTACTAAAGATGTTTTTTGTTTTGGTTTGTAAATATATATGTATGATGTATAATGTATACATACAATCCTCGAACATGTTATGGAAGTACTCATTTATTTTAATTCCATTTTTCACTGTACATATTTTTATGAGCTTCTTCTTGTCTTGTCTTTTCTTTTGTCTCGTCCTTCTTGGACCTAATATATGTTATAGTAAAGTAAAGTAGATGTTTGATATTAAAGTTAAATTAAGATTTAAACCATCATTATCATTTTTTTTATTTAGAACAAAATACAGAATATCATTGCACACACTGTACATTTTATTTTATTATGATAGATAGAAAAATATCTCGTATTTCATTAATTAGATGAATTCTCTCTTGCATTTTATTTTCAGGTCATAAATTTTCATGATGTTCAAAAACATTAAATATCAAGCATCATTCAGTAGTCAGTAGTATGTTAAATATTAGTAATGTGTGTATAAATAAAATATGAAATTATTCTAGATTACTGTACGAATGTTTAATGTTTAGTATACATACTTAATTACAAACGTCCATCCTTATGAATATAACTTTTATTAGTATTATTATTATGCATACTTTTCTCAATTAGCTATGATAGATAATAGATAATCAATCTGAAAGAAGGCAGGTTATTCCTACGTGGCTATATGATTGATTTAATGATAAATGATAATCAGTACAAACATATATGCAAAAAGGTAATAAAGATCCTTTCCAAGTTATTTTTTTATTGCATCGGGGGTAATCATTTAGTTCAAATAGAAAAAATATCTTAAATGTCATCATCAGATGTAGTTTCTTTCTCTCACTTATAAAATCTGGAACGTTTTCTGTTCTCTACAGTAATTAGCTTGTGTGTATTGTGTATTTAGTATTTAGTAAGAATTGGGAGCTATCCAAAAAAAATCGGAGTGTGGATGATATAAATTTTCTAATTTGACAAGCGTCTTCCATCCTTCATGTAAAATGTAAATAAATAAATGAACTTTTGATTTTTCTGATACAGAAAAGTACCAACAATAGTTTGCCGGATGAGGCTATTATTTTTTTACTATATTATGTGTATAAGAAATTCAAAGATTAAAATCTCATAAATCATAAATCACATTCTTTGGACTAACATCTGCCCAATGTCATTATCTATCCATCCATTTACAGTCTTACATGCGTTGTTGGATTAAGAGTGTAGAATACAAATATAAATAGTGTCTAGTGTCTGATGTATATTACGTATACCTCGCCAAGCTCACATGTATTTTCATATCAATGTTGATCCAAAAAATTACTGCCAAAAAAGCACACAGAAATACTCATCTAAAGTCTACAGTCTATAGTCTATAGTACAAAACAGCTTCCGAGGGAACTGACCCTTCTTAAGCTTGACCTCATAAAAAGTAATTTATTCAAAATTTTAATTATTAATTATCATCAGTAATTGTTTTATTTCTTCTCCCATATCTATTTCTACTTATAATGTAATAATCGTATAATATTTTATATTGTGTATTGTATATTTACTACACACTACGCAAAACTGTATACTGATAATGGGATTGAAAAGATTTAATTAACGTGGCTCATTTTATGCACACCACATATTTGAGTCACAGTAGCATGTCTTAATTGCCTAAAACCATTAGAGTATAATTATTATGATTCCTCACCAAATTTTTATGTTTTTCCCATTGTACTAATGCTCACTAGTCAGACAAAGTTGATAAGTACTATAAAAAGTGCTGATTTGAACTCGTGATAAGGAAGCTGAGCTGGGCTGTGCAGTGTTGTGCTGGGGAAGGATATGAAAGATATGAGATCTCAGCTAGTAAAAGCTAAATTAATTAAATATTATGAAGTTTCAACATAAAAAGGATGAAATGATGAAAAGAAGGAGGGAAAACAACAGAGTTTGATAAAATCAGATTCACATTTAGTTTTAGATGACTCTTCTATTATTTTACGCTGCATTTGCGTCTTTAATCTATTTTGCATTTACTTATCCTGTATGATTTTTTTTGTTATTCTAATCGTTTGATTACTCAAATCTTATTGGCTATGAATACTCTTGAGTGTTTATTACAGATTGCTGATTGCTGATTACTGATTATGTACCAGTAAAAGTACGTGATATGTATAATATAATGAAATTTGAGTACTTGAATTTCGCTATGTAAATAATTTGAGTCTATTTTGTTTATAGAGTAGTAAAGGAAATTTAAGCATGTAATGAAATGCTGAAATGCTGAATCATAAAAAGACAATAATTGAAAGAGGGTAATTGTCAGCTCGTAATTATTTTTTCAAGCAACTTGAAGTTAGAGATAGATGTTCTTTATTCATTTCGTCTCGTGTAATTTACTTTACTGTCATATCTGGGATGTTTAGAGTTTGACATGAACGGTACAAGAGTTCTCAGAGTATTTATTCGGAGGATTCAATTCAACAAGCGTCCAAAGTCTAAAGTTTAAAAAATGTCTATAATATGTGTAGCATAAAGTATAAAGCATTATACATTATACATTGTAGATTGTATAGACTATAGAATTTAGAATGAAGACTTCAGTTTTGATCATTGTGAAGGAAAGGTCATAGTTAAAAATCTAAGTTGGAGTTATAATAATAGGATTGCTCTTGTGAGTACACTAATTGCATGTTTCATCGTGTAAAGACGTCAAGATGATGAAGATGGAGGTTTCAGCAACAAAGTGGGAACAAAGTATGAATACTTTTGTGTTTTTTTATTGTATGTGTACAGTGGAAAACAGAGCAAACAGGAGGAGGAGGAAGAACAAGAAGTGAGCTTGAAATGTACTAGATTTTAGATTTTATATTATGGACATTGGACGTATATATAAAAATATGAACTTGAAAATTATCAGGTCTCAGTTTTTTCAATACGGTCTACTGTCTGCTGCATGCTTATGATGACATTGTGTGATTTTTAAAGAGGAGGAGGACGGGACGAAATTTTGCCACTGTCATATTCAAAGACGTGAAATTCTGTAAGATTTCAACTAAATGATTTCATGGTTTTAAAGTACATGAATTCCTATTTTAATTAATGTCCAACTACGTCTCACCTAATAATTATTATTATTTATCCAGTTCTACATTCTATCTGTATCTAATTTTATAAGATATGAATTATAGTTTATATTAGTGTGATATAATATTAAATATTATAGACAATTCATCTTCTTGGTCTTCTTCGTCTGCATCTTCTACCCGTTCAAGTGTGGAGTGGTTGAATAATAATAATTATGATTATTCTTATGTGAATTTTTTGTACTCATCTCAATGAATGCATCCATGCATAGATGTATATAATATAAAATAATATGAAATGATATGTATGCATATGAATCGTCATTCTGATCAAGAATCAACTAGCTGTGGACTGTGGACTGTAAAATTTGAAAGGGATGTGATATGTGATATGTGATGTATGATGTGTCTCTCTCTCTGCAATCTGCATTTTATTGCATGTTGCATGCTGTATGCATTCTTCAATTTTTCCCCGTTGGTATGAGTTGGGAGTTTTGAGTTTTGCGTGTTGTTGCACATTACACTTGAGTGTTAATTTCATCTTTCACATCTATCTATAAACGTCCACTTGGAACTTTAATTGCGGGGCTCAAAAGCCTAAAGTCTGAAGAATAAGCTGCATGTAGGATTGTAAAGCTTTCTTCTTGTTTTTTTTACCTATCAGCTGCACACACTGATGCCCACTTGTACATGTTTATGGTACATCTTACAGAGAGAGAAGATACAAGTATAAACACGTGTGTATTGTGTACCTATAGCGCACACTGCACATTTCACAAGTAATAATATTCAATTTTCTTTGTGTTTTAAAATTTATATTACATTTCATGGTGCTGATGAAATCTAAGTAATAAAGCTACTGAATGAATATGACAAGCAAGCAGCGAGTAAGATACACTTATCATTTTCCATTTATAACTTTTAATTATTTTCCATGCTCCATACACAGGCTGGTCATATTATATAAGATGCTTTGTATGTTATATGTTTGGATATGGAATATATCCCCTGGGGAGTTGATTGACAAACGAGCAAACAAACATGATATATTTTGTGCTATGAAATTATAAATTACAAATAAGGGTTTACACACATGAGCTTTTGTACATGCATAATGTGTGTATGGATACATGATACATATTTAGAAACATGTAAGTACATCAAAAAATCAAAAGTCAATGAGTATCTTGAATTTGAATTTATTCAACGACATGGCTATTTTTTTATTCAAAAAGTTGTGTGTAAGTAAAAGATACTGCATACTGCATACGGAATGTTAAACCGATAAAACGTCGAATTGTAGAGAGGGTTGATTTTGATTTCGATTTTAGATGCCCCAAACCTTTACGGTTTAATACGGTATGTAAAAAGTTGAAAGTGTGTTACGATTCGTACCGGATTATCCGTGTATGTGTGAAGTGTGAACAGTGAACAGGGAAAAAAACAGTTGACACTGTGATAAGTACATATGTAGGAATAAAATATGCATGAATTTGAATAGTGAACAAATCCTCAAGTTCTTTTTTATATTTTTATATATTATGCTTCAAGTAAAATGGTTGAAAAAATTCGACATTCCTTTTAATTTCTTTCTTTCATGTGGATAATTACAGGTGTGGATGTCACAGCAAACCAAGATGAAATTTCAGATCATGAGACTTTTCAACTGGAATTTGATGCTGTAACAAAACGATGGTACATTCGAACGATGCAAGATAAATATTGGACCCTTGAAACTAGTGGTGGAATTCAGGCTAGTGCAGAAAAAAAGTAAGCATGAATACAATATTTTTGTAACTATTTACTTAATGTTGGATGTCCAAATGTCCACGTGTAAAATACATTTACTGTGACATAAATAAATATATAGTGCATCACTCTTAACATGACACGGCGCATGACATGGCAGTAGTAAAATATAAAATAGTAATAGAATTATAATGTCATTGTATCTGTAATTTTCCATGGCTTGTCATTAGGGAAATTAAATTGAAAAGATATTTATTATTTATGTATGTTCGTAGTTTAGTAGTCAGTTAGTAGTATAATTATGATGTTGTTTTCAACTGTGTCATGTGTCGTGCAACTGGTAATTAAATTAAACATATTAATTATGGTAATGATATGAGAGTTGGAGGAAAAGTGCGTGGCATAAAATGATACAGATGACAATCTTGTATTAAATACGCATAAATTTTTATTTTTACTCTTTTTGTTTTTTTTCTTGTTAATAATAATTGTGGTTTCTTCCTTCTCCTTATTTTCTACAGGAGCTCCAATGCTTTATTCGATTTGAATTGGCTTACTGATTGCTCTGTGGCATTCCGTGCAAATAATGGAAAATACATTGGCGCAAAGCGATCTGGACATCTCTACGCGAACTGTGACGTTCCAGATGAAAACTCAAAATTCTACTTTTATTTAATAAATCGGTGAGAAGTCGTAAACACTCTCTACAATAAAATTAACAGGAAACTCTTTGTTTAAAAATCATGGATCATGAAAACCTGTTTACAAAGTTTACAAAGTTTACAGTGTGCAGAAGTCATGACGTGATTGTGTGATAATAATATATAAAATTATCATGTTTATTGTTTTCAGGCCAATTCTAGTACTGAAATGCGAGCAAGGGTACGTGGGTTATAAGACGAATGCATGTCCACGACTGGAATGTAATAAAGCTTCATATGAAACGATTCAAGTAGAAAGAGATGAGAAAGGAATTGTACATTTTAAAGGTAAACTTTAATTGATAAATATATTATTGCATTTGTCCAGTATTTTAATCTATTTGTATAGTTTTGAATTTAGAATACTGTCATGCATGAATTGAATGATGTTTTTCTTTATTTTGGGAATAGGGCATCATGGCAAATATTGGGCTGTTACTGGCGATGAAGTAGCTGCTGATGGAGAGTCTCCACATAGTTTTTCTATTGAATTAAGAGAACCCACAAGAATTTGTATCAAGACAGCCAATGGACAATATTTAAATGCTGAGAAAAATGGAATGTTCAGAGTGGGTGAAGATTCAGCAGAGACTGCAACGAAATGGGAATTCTAAATAAATAATAATAATTTTATAAATATGTATATATTTGTATAATATTTGAATGATCTTCTGAATCAAAGTGAATTGAGAATTGAGACTATAGAATGTAGATTGTATACAAAGAAATAAAAATTGTATACATGCATATGTATAGAATGTTAATCACACAGCAAAATGATGCGTGAATGAGCCAAGTCATCAAGTTTACAACAAGCAAGAAGAAAAATTTGCAATTATACTATGTAATTAGATACGAATAATGAGTATAATGATTTTAGTGTAGTACTATTAAAATACTGAATTAGAAAAGGTAATTAAACACTATAATAATCATATTATTTATAATTTATAAAATGCACCAATATGTGTACAGTATAAAAAAGATTCTAGTGAAGTTGTTGTTTCGAATTTCTATAATATTCCGCTGTTAATTTTTGCACGGTATGAGAATATAGCAATTATTATTGTTATGATTCATACAAAGGCAAAGGCAATAATGCTATTCAATATTTATGATAGGGACAGAAAACGTATAATGACTAGAATCTCAGTATATCTCATTTTAATATAAATATTCTCCAAATTCCAAACTTGAAAGTTTCTCAAGTTGTAATATTTCGAGACCAATTTTTTTTTTACCAATTTCTGAATTATTGTGATCTGACGCCCTAATAATTTTATTGTCAATGGGAAATACAAAAACAATATAATGTTACATTTATATACGGTCTGTTTGTCTCTCCGATTGGATAAAAAATATATGTGTAAACTGTATAAAATAATGTAACTGTAACAAATAAATAAGAATGATAGCTTATTTCATGCACAATTTATATATAAGGTTTGAAAAAGACCAGAAAATTTGTACAGACTTGTGTATTGTAGTATAAAATATGAAATTGTTATGTAAATGTATAGTGTAGTATAAAAAATACCAAATAGTTCCAGATAAATATTCGACCTAAATAGAAGTAGGAACAGTGTAGCAGTTTTGGTCGTAGATCCGAAAAATATATTGGTTGAATTAATGTAATATGTTTAAAATGGTGCTTGTCGTTTTTACATAAACACAAAACTAGAAACTATATATAATATGCATTATACATTATAGAAACCTGCACATGAACATGATTTGTAGTGCATTCTCAGTACCAAAAAACTGAAGTATCAATATGTTATAGAATAGAATAGTAATAAGTTAAATCCATTTTATCTCAACTTTGTGTATTTATAGATGAATTACGAATTGGTAGTAAATAGCTGAATTGTAAATAGTAGTTAATAATTAATTAGTGACGGCACCACCATAATTATTATAGTTTAGTTATTATTACAATGTACAGAGAGGTGGGAACATATATAGAACATATATAGAAACTTGAAAACTGAAAGTCAAAAGGTAAATTATCGATGATTATGCTTTCAACCTTGAATGTATGGAAAAGAGAAAACTAACAAAAGATAAGTTATTTACTGATTAATAACTGATTTTTCCGAATTTTTTTTAGCATTTATATCTTTTGTAGCAATAAGTGTGTAATAATTAAGAAGTCAAGTTAATGCTTCACAAGTAAAATTATAACGTATATTAGTTGATAGTGCATTATTAAATTTACATTTATTTTCTACGCTGCCAAAGAAAGCAAACAATTTTGTAAAAACCAAGAGTAAAAAGGGATGCAATTTTACGTGTATGTTTAAATGTAGAGCGTAGTGTGTGTATTTATCACTGAAACTGAAAAACTTGTTGCTCACCAGTGATCAGTGATACATGCAGCTATATAGGCAGTTGAATTTACACTATATAATATATACATTCCTGTACTGGAAATTCTGAGTAATGATTAATCATTAATGATCATCATAATTTGTAATCAGTGATTATATCATTATTCCCCACTTTTCGAATACTATAGTTTTATTACGATGTATTACAAGTTACATATTATACATTATAAATAAATAAATTGAGCTTTGCATTTTAAAACTATTAGAGACATATTTATACATGTGTACTTCTACTGTATGTTATTTAAAACTGTAGTAGCTCAACATATTATGCATTATATTTTTTGCAAAGAACCGTGTTATTTTGTAGTTAGAGGAAATGAAAAGGTAAAGAGATGTCCAATGCACACGTTGTAAGTGCAATGAAATTGCAATATTTACAGAAACTCTAACCAATTTTTATGTATGTTTAGTACTACCCATTATAAAGCTCTTTTATATTTTATATTATGTATACTATTACGAAAACGGAAACAACCAAGTATATTAGCAAACTTTGATTATAATGAAATTAGCAATCAATAAATACGGATATTTATACAATTATAAGTGTAACTGAACCATTATGATATAGGTACACACACATATTGTACTTATACATGTAACTTTAATTGCATATTATATATATATTCTTATGTATGCCTACAAGAAGTTGTGTAATATAAAATATAAAAAGTATATTTCTATACATTGTGCAATTTATAAATCAATTCTTTTTATATATTATCACAATAAAATATGATATATAAATCGTTTATATTTTGCATGTAGCTATTTCTATTTTCTATATATTTGATATTATGCAGTATTTTTATATGGATTCGTGTTTTGTGTAGGAGATTTACAAAAATTACAATAATCTATAAACCTTTCACGTTTCATCGTCTTTCACTATTCACATATATATAATATTTTATCATGTATTTTGTATTTTTGTATGTATGTAGTACGGAGAGAACAAGGAAGCAGTTTTTCACAATAACTTTATGCTTCTAATGAATAAATTTTACATTTATATTTGTAATGCATTACATATTACATACAAATAAAACGTCTCATTAGATTCACTGTAAAATGTAGTTTTTTTTCTAGCTATTTCAAATGATAAGAGATAAGAGAAGAGACTTGTAAATACTAGTTGAATTCTATTCGTATTCGTATTGTAATTAGCTGTACTATGAATTATGAATTAAGAAAACTGTGTAGCAATTTCTTCAAGTTGAATTATTCATCATTATTATAAATGCATAATATACTATACAATTTTATATTATACATTGTATTTTGTAGATGAACATGAATGAATGAATGACATTTTTCAAGTCAATAAATCATATACCTATTTAATATGTCAATGTTAACTGAAAAACGATAAAAAATGACGCGTCATATTTCCTGCGTGTACGTTTATTATTATATATTATGTTGTGCGTGTACTCTCTGTGACCTTTGTTTTCCTCATATTTATAACTAGAACTCGAGCCTCGAGCAGATAATATAGTATTTTTTTCTTTGATAAGTAAATAATTGTGCAAGGGAAAATCCAAGAGTAAGAAATGTGTACATACCATTTACCATTCCCTATTTACTATAAGTCCAGAACTTAAGTAAAGCATAAAATATCAATTATCAATACTTGAGGAAAATGGATCCATATTTTTAGATACTGTTTTCTAACCATGCGTAATATATTTTACAAGTACAAGAGCAAATAAAAGCATGTCCACTATTATATTTCAATTATTCTTAAAAACATTTTCAAAAGGTTCTTTTTAATTAGAACTTCCATAATTTCCCTATACACAGCAAGTGGAGTAATGACCCACAAACAGTATAATTAAGAACGGCTGTTGCAACATAAAATGATATGGAGTTCTCATTTTGCACCACTGTACTATTATCTCTGGTCATGGTCATATGATAAATTTGTGTGTAAACTTAGTCCTTAACCATACTTTGATTTCTTAGAACCCATCTACATTTTACATAGAAATGGGTCAATGGACAATCAATTTTTCTCTGAAGGTGTGAAATAACGGATTTCTTTTACTGTTTACTGTGAATGATATGAAATGATTGCAAAAACGTAAAAAATTAAGAGCAACATGAATGAAAAGAGTATAATTTGTTCCATTATTCAGTTTAGCACGAGCATTGTATTGCTGAACTCCAGTGCTCGAAAATTGAACAAGCATTATTTATTTTACTTTGGCATCTTCTTCTGCTTCTTCTATTTATAATTTATACCTTTGTGGATTTTATTTTAATTTATCCAGGATTCAAAGTTTTATTCTTGATTTTCTTTGTTTAGTATCTTATTTAGTCTGACTTATTTGGTACTTTGGGTCAAGTTTGGGTAAAAATGGTTTCCGGAGGAAAGATTGGAATCACGGGAGAGATTGAATCAATAGTTAGTCAAAATCCTCTTCCTACTAATCAAAATCCAAGGGAAGGCGACGATGGACAAACTCCTCCGATTCCACCACCAGGACCAAAAACGTTCCCATATTATGCATCTGGCTCCGTCCGAGACTTACACGGAGACCTTTATGAGAAAATGGTGGATTTGATATTGAAAAAAGCAGTTTTTTTCAACAGTGATGAGGAGAGGAAAAAAACACCCTTTAAATTCCGAACTCCAGAAGTATTGTCAAAAAAGATTAATTTTAATTTGATAAAACAGTCACCTCTAGCTAACAGCAAGAATGGACAGGAAGAATTGTTGAGAATCATGGAGAAAGTCATTGACTACAGTCCAAAACCATCACATCCTTTCATGGTTCATAAAAATTCAAGTGGACTTGATCCTTACGGTATTACGATTTATGATTTACGATGCAGCTCAAATTTTATTTTATCTTCATTTTCAAAAGAATTATTAATTATCAGTACATTTTCAAATAAAAATTAATGATTAAGGGATTGTTGGTGACTGGTTATCGACGACCATGAGCTCACCCGTTCTCACTTACATCCTATCTCCTGTGTTTACACTGATGGAGTTGGAAGTTCAAGAAAAATTTAGAAATCTCATTGGATATCCAAAAAATCAAGGGGACGGCATAGTGACACCCGGACAAGGGATAGGAAATAGTTATGTTATTCAAATTGCCCTTCAATCCAAATTCCCAGGATTAAAAATGAAGGGATTTAAGGAACTAAATTCAAGTGTAAAGCCCGTCATGTTCGTCTCTGAACAAGCGGATTACGGTTTTGAAAAGTACTGTATTTGGGAGGGAGTTGGAGAGGACAATTGTATTAGAGTCAAGACGCTTGATGACGGTCGAATGGACCTGTCTGACCTTAGAGCTCAGATTAAAATGGCCGAGAATAAAAATATGACACCGTTCCTCATTGTTGCAACTGCAGGTTATTTAAATGTGCTTATTTTTTTCTACATTATGTTTCAGTTTTCAGTTTGATGCCAAGTTTTACATCTGTCAGAATAAACTGATAGCTTTATGAATATCTGTTGGTTTGAAAAAATAGGGACACCGGTTTTAGGAGCTATTGACGATATTGATAAAATTGCAAAAATTGCATCAAATAATAATATTTGGTTTCATGTTGACGGTCATTTGTCGGCCGCGTGTCTCTTCAGTTCTAAACAAAAATACCGTTTAAAAGGGATTGAAAAGTAAGTAATTTTATTTGCAATTGGAACTTAAAACAAATCTACAAAATTCTAAAAAAAATCCACATTCCAAATAGCTGAATTGAACGAATTTTTGTATAACAGATCCGACTCAGTTTTATGGAGTGCGGACAAAATGCTCGCGGCACCTTTTGTGATGACTGTTTTGGTGACAAAACAAAGCAAAATAGTGTATAAAACGTTTACTTTGGGGGATGGAGGCGCTGTTGTATTTCAACAGGATCCTTTTTACGATCACCAAAAATGGGACACTGGAGATTCAACGATGCAAACCACTCGACGTCCAGACATTTTAAAACTTTGGGTTAGAGTCAATTAAACTAGAATAAAAGAAACGATCTAAAATAAACTACCCCAACTTTTCTCTCAACTTTCAAAACTCAAATAGTCAACAATAATTACAAAATTAGTTGTATGGTATTGAGCATTGAAAATTGAGAGAGAGAATACATGTATTATGAAATTTTTCTGTTTAATACCGTTTGATTTTGATTTTATTTTAATTAACTCTAATCTAATTTTCAGTTCATGTGGAAAGCCAAAGTAAGTCAATTAAAAGTAGTTTTTTATCATATTTTTTAAGTAAATGTATTTTACTGGAAAAATTATGCACGTACTATGTACAATTTATTCTTATTTTTACAGGGATTTCAAGGACTCTCGGACCAAGTGGATGGCACATATAAAAACACGGAAATTTGTGTATCGGAACTAAAATCAAGAAGAGGGCGATTCCAATTGATTTTAAACCAATTTGACAGCAATCTCGTCTGCTTCTACTTCATTCCGTCTTCAATCAAATTATTTAATAAGAAAGATATCATCAGGATTTTAAAGGCCAACAAAGTAACGTTCACTTAAATTTGCTACTACTGGAGTTCAAAAACAAACTATTTACAAAATCTATTTGTATATTCAATTATGATATTAATCATGAACCATTTTAATTTTTTTGTTGTTTCTCCAGCTCACTGAACAAATCAAAAGGGTTTTGTTGGAAAGAGGAATTATGCAAATTTCCATTGGAGTTTTACCTAGAAGAAGAGATTTGCCAACATTTTTCGTCATGAATATGAACAACACGGTGGTGACTCAAGCAGACATCAAATGTATGTAAAAATTCTCATTGTAAATTTTGTCACTAATCACTAATATTTGTAAAATTGAATGTGGGAAAAATTACAAAACAGTTTTTATTGTTTTTAGACATGTTGGACCAAATCGAGTATCAAGGAAATCGAATTGTAATCCAAAATATAAAAGCTGACCCTCCTCCATCTTCTTCATCCGACGGAGAAAGTGACCTGGAAGAAAACGAAGGTAAGATACAAACTAGCTGACAGTTTTATTACAAAGCGCAATACTATCGGCAATTAATTATCAATTTTCGATTCACTTGAATAGAAGTTCCAGAAAATTTGGATGAAGAAAAGGAGCATGAAAAAACTATTGACTCAGTTATTAACGCAATCAATCCCATCGGCGGTCCAGTTTTAGAACCAACTGTTCCACCTCCTCCATCATCGTATCCGTAATTAAAATAAAAACATCCTTTACAGTTAAAAGCTTGAAGTTTTTGGCAGTGTTTTCCTTTCTTTTACATTTATGAATGTTTTTGAAGTTAAAACTATGACCCTTTTTTCAGAGATTATGTATCAGCCCCGATCGAATCCATGCACAAGAACATGTTTCAAAAGTATTTTAAGCTGATATTTCAAATGGGTACATATTACCAAGATAAAAGAGATTCTCCATCCTTCATATACCAAAAACCAGAGGAACTTTTGAAAAAATTTGACTTCACATTACCCATGGAATCAGAATCTGGAAGAAATATTAAAAGAAATGAGTATAAATCAGTATCTGAGCTCCTGGAAATTATTCAACAAGTCATTTTGTACACATCAAAATTGGGTCATCCCTACTACATGTTTCAACTCGTATCAGGGTGATTTTGTAAAAAGATTTTGTTTCGCTTCATTGATGTTCTGAATTTTTAACACCCATTACCATTATAAAAATAGATGACCTTGAATTGTTAAATTAATTAAAGATTGGATCCATACACACTGATGGCGGATTACATTGCAACATGCATGACCTCACCCATGTACACTTATGAAGATTCCCCTGCTTTCACTCTGATGGAGGATGCAGTTTTAGGCGCTCTGAGAGATCGCGCTGGCTTCAAAGATGGTAGTGGTCTTATCCTCGTTGGAGGTTCAATTAGTAACCAGGTTCCAATTTTCTTGTCTTATATTCGCAAGTTTAAAGCTTCTAAAGCCAAAGGAGATGGCAGTTCTCAGAAACCAGGGGTCATATTCATTTCTGAAGGTGAGCATTTTTGTTTTGATACTTCTTGTCTTTAGACTTTTATTAAAGTTGTGTTTTTAATTTAATTTTATTCGATTCAAGTATAAAAAATTAATATAATTTGTGGTAATTTTCAAGCTGGTCATTACGCCACACCAAAAGGCGCATTTTACAAAGGTCAGTATGAAATCATAAATTGTTATAGTCTATAAAATCTAAAGTAACAAAATTTAGGCTTTTGCATGTATCAAAAATAAAAATTCAATGGGATTTCAGGAATTGGAGTGGACAATTGTGTTTTCGTCAACCAAAATGAAAGAGGGCGAATGGATGTAGATGATTTAGAAACCAAAGTTAAAAGAGTTATACAACAAGACAAAGTTCCTTTTATGGTTGCTGCGACGGGTGAGTGAATTAAATAAACTCTATTCAATTTGTATCAGTATCTTTATTTATGTATAATTTTAATGAAGAAGTAACATTAGTATTTTAATTTCATACTTTGTTTTCAGTGGGAACAACAGTTCTTGGCGCGTACGATCAACTAAATCCCATAGCTGATGTTTGCAAAAAATATGGTACAATATAATTTAAAAAGATGATATTTTGAATTTTGACCGTTCAATTTTGTGTAGGTATTAAAAAAATGAAATAAATGCTGTGGGTTGTAGACATGTGGCTTCATGTTGACGGTGCTTATGGTGGCTCAGTTTTGCTGTCGGATAGAGAGAAATTCCGTCTAGATGGTTTGAATCGTGCGGATTCCTTTACTTTTAACCCACACAAAGCTTTTGCTTCCGCTCGATATACTACAAATTGGATTTGTAAAGACAAAAATATTCTGAGACAAGTTGCTCCAGCTCCAAATAAACAATATTTTCGTCTCAACACTGGACTTTACGATCAGGAAAAGTATGACAATGGAGAATTCCAAGTTCTCACTGACCGCCGACCGGACGTCTTTAAAATGTGGATGCTTTGGAAAGCCAAGGTGAATAATTTTGAATTTTTCTTGAATTTTAAAAGAATATTATGAAACCTTGTTAATTCTATTGAAAATATTATGAGTAAAATAACACAGAGTTGATTTTTATTGTTTTTTATTATTTTTTAATTTTCTAGGGTACGGTAGGACTTGGGAAGCACATTGATCAGGGATTTGACCTTACGAACTACGCCTATCTAAAACTTTTAGGAAAAGCTAAAGAGGACAAAAGGTATCAACCAATTATCGATTATCCTCCAGAATGCGCCAACATCAATTTCCAATACATACCCAGATCCCTGTTAGGAAAGGATGCCCAGAATGAAAAAGTTGCAAAGAGGCTTCAATGTGTAAGTTTCATTATTTTAATTTTTTCACTTTGTTTTGTATTTTGTCTACACATAAACTCTAACATATTTCCTGTGTAAAATTTTAGGTTCAGAATACAATTCTTGCTCTAATCCTTTCAAAAAACTTGTGGGTCAGTTCAGTTGAAGGGATTGGGAAAATACCACCACATCAAATCTTCTGCCTTTACAACACTTGTATGACTCGTGAAGACGTCGACTACTTCTTCGACTACATTGACTATTTTGCGAAAAATGTGGATTTGGAGGCCGCCTGTAAACCCGATAACAATGACAATAGTAGTGTCAATTTGAAAGAATTGGGATCAACTCTGAAAGAAAAAGAAGAAGACAACTCACAGCAAAATGTACAGGATGGAGAAAGCGAGAATTTGTGAAAACGTGATGACTTTTACATACTTTTTGTGAGAAAATAAAACAAACTGTGGACTATGGAAAATAAAAAAATGGAACATGAAATATCGATTCCCCTTGGTTTTATTTTAGTGACAAAATTACAATCAAGTTCTCAAGAGATGTTCCAATTTTTAATTTTTTCAAAACCTAAATATTACGAATTTTGAACAAATTGGTCATAGAAATGAAACATGAAATCCAACGAGCCTGGATTAAAATTTATAGAAATACTCTAGACTCAATGCTCAATGCTCAACTAACTATGAGACAATTTATGCTCCAACAGTTGACAAAGTTGAGTCATGATGAAGGATTTTGGATTTTGAACCTGTCACAAATAATAATTTACAATTTAGAATTATGCATGACGAATGATGAATAGTCCTTAAAATTATCAAACTGTAGGAAATAATAATGCACAACACTGTACAATGTACAACATATTCATGTTTTGACATTTGAGAAATCCTCTCTGCGTAAGATTTGGGGTTTGGGTGCATTTATACTGTCAATGTATTTATTTAGTATTTAATATTTAGAATACCCTGAAGAGTGAAGAGATTTTCGCCTTGATTCTCAAAAGTCTCATGAATTTAGTTAGTCAATCTTTCTTAGCTCCATTCATCCTCTTTGTCATTTTGTGTCAATCATTCTTAATTTTCTGCTTACTGTACCATGCTTATTTATTTAGTATTTAGGATTATGGTTAATCTGTTCTGCACTGAGAATGCGTAATGGAATCATTTGTCACAATAATTTATTATCTCAGTTTTCCGAAAACTAAGAATTAATTAGAATTTAGTGTTTAATATTGAGTATTAATGAAAATGGTAAAGAAAATAACAAATGTACTTGATTTAAGCTTCACATAAACTTAACAATGAACAGTAAACAGTTCACATTGCTTTACGTCGATCACCTTGATCACTGATCATTGCTAAGGCCAATGTCTTAAAAAGATGTAGTATTCTTTATCCTATGTATTTTCAATGTTCAATATACAATATACACGTTGAGGACGAGAACGCGTAAAGTTGCAAAGAATACTGATGAGAGAAAGTGAAGAAAGTTTTAGTATTTTCACCCTTTTGAAACTTTTTAAAATCTGAAACTGTTTTGCTCATATTTGATGTCTTTTGAAGTTTTTCCTCAGTAAAGAGTACAGTGTATCGTACCTGTGGAATTAAGAGATCCGTTTTACGTACATACTACGACTAGGAGTTTTGTTTGAGTTTTCCACACTTTTTAATTTCCACGTTGGTAGTTGGTACAAATGAGTTAAAAGTTGAAATTTATAAATAGGGGACGAATAAAAGTAAAATATTGACTTTTGCCATCCATCAACTCAACTACATCTAACTTTTAGAAAGCAAAGTTGACCATTAAAATCTTCCTCCGTTCTGTCTGTTTTGATAATGATTAATGATACACTGACAAACTTGTCCTTCATCCCCGATTCCGGGTTCTACTAACCATTTAATGAGCATTGAGTATGTATTAAACTAGTGGCCCGGCTTAGTGTTTACATTTTGAAATAATTAGTGGCGCCACCTAGCGACTATAAGAGATATGTTTTAAGCATATTTTAAGAGATAATACAAGGAGCACTTTAGGTGTTCTGTAATCTGTAAGATTGGACAAGATACAAGATACAAAATACAAGATGTTGCATTGTTTTGATGTTAGACAGCTTCACGTCCGGAGCCCTCCGAATTTTTACTTTCGAGGCGATAGAAAATCCTTACAAGATGGTGATTCTAGATTCTACACTCGATTTGATTTGTAATGAACCAAGTTTAGTTTACATTTTTGTGTACATTTTTAGGTAGAGTGTGTGTGACTAACTTTGACTAAAAAGTGTAATGTTTGTCTAGTTTGATTCATTTTCATTTCTCATGATTGCACAAGCGCCAACATGTGCTTAAAGATAAACACCATAAAGAATAAGCTGCGTGTAGAGTGTACAGTGTAGAGTTTATAGAGTGTGGACTGTGGACTGTGGACTGTATACTTTACCTTGCACATTGTACACTGTGTATACAGATAATGATGATTTATGAAAAAGTTCCAAACACTATTTCATGTATCAAGGAAAATATGTACCTACTATAGAGAGCGCAAGTTTCAAGATTCAAGAGCTTCTATTCCATAGTGAACAGTTTGACTTTATAATTTTGAATGTCTTTAATACGCACATGTACAATGTACAATGTACAGTTATAAATTTCCACCGAGTTTTTTCATCTTATCGTCAGACTTTGGACGTTGGACCAAGACCAAGACCAAGACCAGGGCTGGTAAAATTATTGTCACTGGTTTTTCCTTCTTCAGCTTCTTCCTACAGTATCCAGTATCTACTAGTATCTACTGTATAGTATCAAGTGTGGTGGTGGCTTTGGGAGTTGTCTATAGGTTGTAAACTGTAAAGTAAAGAGGAAAGAGTCACAGTATACGGTATGCAGTATGTACAATGTACAATGTACGGTGAATTAGAAGTAGAAGAAGCAGAAGAAGCGGTTGAATGTTGAATATCCGAATTTTCACATTTAGATTCAACTAGCATTTATTTATTCCCATAGATTGCCGCTGTGGGTGTGAGTAATCGCTGTTTCACTTTTTGTAATGCAGTGCAGCTCTCTCTTTCTCTTTTCCATTTCACATTCTATACTTTATACAGTATACAGTATACAGCCTACACACTCTATGTACATAGTTCAATATATCAATATGTAAAGGAGAAGGACGGATGTGTGGAGAAACCGAGTGGGCAATTTTAAACTCTTAGTATGTAAAAGAAAGGGAAGGGGTAGTAAAACACAGTGAGAAAGTTGGAGAAATCCAAGTTTCGAGTTATTACTATTATATGTTGTACAAGTCATTCGACTCTTACCTCTTA
Source organism: Sminthurinus signatus (assembly GCA_019776565.1). NCBI lineage: Eukaryota > Metazoa > Arthropoda > Collembola > Symphypleona > Katiannidae > Sminthurinus > Sminthurinus signatus. The sequence continues at coordinate 29,558 of JABASP010000498.1, forward strand.
TAAAATATCTATATCATTATGTACAATGTACAATAAACAGTATGTACAAAAGCACAAGTACTCCACAGCTACAACTATGGCCACAGTACAGATACAACTACAGTTCAAAGACATATTTCATCCGGGTTCCTTCAATAATTGATGTCTCTCTGCATTTCTACATTTCAAACACTGGTTCACATTTCGTATCTAATGCAGGCAGCACGATCCACACTCCTGCTTCCCCGTTCCCCGATTTCTCCATAAAAGACCAAAAAGAGGAGAAGGTACGAAGTACAATATGCGAAATACGAAATACGAAATAGGAAAGGACGCCTCTCGACTTCTTTTCTCTTTTCTTTCTTTCTCACTTCTCACACATCTGTGAACAACTCCTGGTTTATGGGAATAGTGAGTAGTGAATAGGACTGTGAGTGTGTGAGTGTGAGTGTGAAGAGGAATCTGGCGGCGTGACTGGAGAGAAGAAGAAAAGAAAAGTATTACATCTCTATTCTGAAAATCTGAAAAGCGAGGACCAAAGAGATTTATAATAGCTCAGAATTGAGAAATACAGCCCGCACGTAATGCACATATTACAAACTACAATCTTTCTACTTTCTCCTTTGTACTTTGTACATTGTACATGGTGGAGGGAGCAGGTACAGAGAGACGACACGGTGAACAGCCCAGAGAGAGAACAAGAGTAAAAACCTGTAACCGGAAATACAGAAACAGACACAGATACAGGAAAAGGTATAGTAAGCGTGAGTGTGTATTCCGCATTAGAATTTAGAAGCTATGTATCTTTCGCAACGTTTCAAAAAGGAGAGGAGGAAAAAGACAAACGATTCATTCACAAATCTATGTAAATCTCTCTCGCTCTCTCTGGCTGTTTCTTTACTTCCCTCTCTCCCATCTGGATCTCCTTAACCAGGCAGAGGAATATCATATGAATACGAACATGAATTAAAGCTACAAGATACAGCTACACGTACTTATATATCGCGGCCTGGAGTAGCTACTTGAAAACTAGAGTAAAAACCCCAGTATTAAAACAAGTACAACCGTAAGATATGTAAGATGTGAAATATGCATGCTCAACACTCGAAAGAAACTCAAACACTGAACACTGCAGACTGAAGACTCACTACTCGAGACGTTTTCATCTCCAAATCAACTCGTTCTATTCTATTCTATTCTATTCTGCTCCTTTTCTCTCTTTTCCCGCCGTAGGGTGGAATGGAAACTGGGAAACTGGAGAAAAATACATCACATCCAATGGAAAACAGGAAATAGGAAATTGCAGGCAGAGGCAAGTCTCAAGTCTCTCATTTCCCTCCAGCATTAGGTTATATAATATGCACAGTATAAAAAGACAATGAACATATCACATGTTCTTGTGATTTAATACGGACTATGGAGGATACAAAAGTACTTATTGTTTTTACTAGGAAATTGAGCACTTTTGAGCTACAAAACATTACGAAAGATTTGAGAGTTGAGGGAGTAGTGTTATTATTATTATTATTTTGTATTTTGTATGTTGTAAGTTGTGTTCTATTTTCTTGGGACTCTGCTGATGCATGTTTCTTGACAACATTTTCTTCTCAAAAACATGATACGGAGGATGGAAAATTGTAAATGGAAAAAAATTATTTGAATCTCAACTGTCTCCAGTTTCCCTTCTCCATTCTCCATTCGCCAGTCTCTAGTCTCTAGTCTCTAGGCTTCAGGTCACATTGACATTTCTATTTTTCCTCGTCCATTGTTTTCACATCATCTTCATTATTATCATCAACATCATCATCGTCTGGCGTCTTGTTGTGTCACTCCTTGAGGACTATCAAGTAATTTCAAAATTGTCAAAAGTTTTTCTTCCCTTGTGGGCTCTTAACGCTTCAAAATACAGGATACAGGATACAGAATACAGAATACAGTCCACTGCAGTACAACGTACAACACATTGGGGTAATAAAGACTTGTCAGTTCATTTCCTTGTTCTGATACTCTCTCTAAATTCATTCAATTCATACACTCAATTTCATACCCCTCAACCCTCAAATAATACAGCATCTAGTATTTCATCTCTCTCGTGTCAGACAGTTTCTGTTTCAATTCTCTTTTACTACAATAATTACTATTACGGAATTCTTCTCCTTCAAACTCCAATGAAATGAAGAGAACTTTTAGAGTGAAGGCCATAAACGAGTAAATTGTAAATTACTTGACGTGTAAAGGAAAGAAAAGCATAGGCAATGTATGTGCGATGCGCGTTCATGAAAAACGAAAATGTGCGAACAGTTAACAGTTGATCAGGATCAGAAATCAGAAATCAGAGTAAATAATTGGAATGAAAAAGATGAAAGATGCTTGGAATTATAATTTACAGTGCTATGAATAATAAGCATTCTGGGTGGATAATAAATAAAATAAATTTAGTTTTTAAGGAATGGTAATGTCCGTTTATGCACTGACGAGTGAAGAGTGACGAGTATCGAGAAAACATTTCAAGACTTTTCAAGGATGTGAATGACTTGCATGGAAATTTCAGAAAAGTTGAAGGAGAGTCACCACTGTAAAACATTTGTATGTACAATACACATTGTACATTGTACAGGTTCAACGCTTCGGAACAAAGAAAACATTGTGCACTTTCTACTTTTACCTTTCAATAACTTGTGAGATGGGTGAATACGGAAGACTGAAGACTGAAAATGGCGCGGTGGAAAAAGTACAAGAAAAAGTTCTTTCACTTTGAGCTTTTCAACTTTTTAACATTCTTGAGCAGGTTCCTCTCCTTCTTTCTTTTCTTGTTCGTGTTCTTGTTCAATTTCATGTTCCAGGCAGAGTTTCAAAAAATACTTTACCTTTCTGTTCAGAGTTGTTCTGTTTCGCTGGTGGTGGTGAAAATAACAGCAAGTCTCTCCTCCTGTCTTCACTTGAGTTTTTACACTTGCCTTTGAAATTCCAACTCCAATTCAATTTGAAAGTCATATCATGCCAGGACGCACCTTGTTGCTCGGTATTCTGTACTCTGTACTCTGTATTCTCCACACTGTACACTGTACATTGTACAGTAAAGTACTTGGTTTGGTTTGGCGTAGAGACAGAAAGAGAGAGAAACCAAAACCAAACAAAGTTTTACAGGATTCTTTCCCCAAAGTTAAATTAGAAACTTGTTTAGTTTTCTAACTGCCTATTCCAGAAATTTTTCGAGTTGTGGCTACAGAATTCAAATGGGTTGACTAGAGCTAGCCACAACCACTGCCAAAAACTACAAACTACAAACTTTCACTTCCATTTTGCATTCTAACATGCACAGACGTGGAGCTACGGAACTACAGAAACTAGATAATAGATAATGGACAGCAGAGAGTTGAGTCCAGAAGGAACCAGAAACAAGGAACAACAAGTGAAATATGAAAGTATGTCGGTGACATGTACACAGAAGAGGAAAATCCTACCTCTTTTGTTTCCTATTCCAAGGGTAGAAGTAACACACAAGTCCAAGTCCGGATACTTGTAGTTTCTTTCAAATTTCAATTTTCAGTACATCAATAATCAATATCATGCCCAGTGCCCAGTGTTCACTGACCAGTATCCAGTCAAGTCAAATTGAATGAAAGGAAATGAAATTTCATGTGGTGAAACATAAGCCAAAAGGCCCAAACTCAAACAAACAGTATGTAATACCTAAAAAGTATGTATGTATACAATGCTTGTGAAAAATCCGAGCTTTTTTACTGGCTTTTTACTCTGTGTACTGGAAATTATAATGAAATTTATTCATGGTAGTCACAGTTGAAATTTAAAATCTTGTCTTTATTCATTTGTAAAGAGTACATAGTTGAATAGTTGCACATTGCACAATCCCTTTACATGTCTCTTTGAAATTCACTTCATTGTATGATACAACAGTATGTTACATTGAAATACTTATTCGATATTTACCCTCTTAACTCGGTCTCGGTGTATGTATTATTAAAAAGTATTTTAAGTACAAGTATTTTGTGCTCATTCATTATACTGCACATAGAGAAAAGAGAAGTCCAGACTCTTTTGAATTTACTTACAGTTTATGATCTGCAATTAGTATTCTGGACTCCAGACCCTGCAACTTATCAATATTCAACATGTAACTATTATTTATTATTGTGCAGTTTGATCGTGTATTGTATTTTAGTAATTAGTACTCATTATTCATTAAATATTCCTAACTTTTTATTCTGTATTGTGTGGTACAATTTTCTGTACATGTCTTAAATCCTAACTCAGAAAAAACTACAAAGATTAAACATAAATAACATTCCGTTTTTCCGTTGTACAGAAACTAATTTTGCTATCGGTAACTTTGTTGTTCTTGTTCTAACCATGCATTTTTGAATTGAACGGTAGTGCAAAAGCACAATATATGCTTGAAGAATGTTGTAAAAGTTGAAAGTTTTATTTTAAAACGAGAGTGAAAGAATCAATAATAAATAGATCAGGTACGTGTCTCTCTCCGTAAAGATGGGAATTATTTTACCAATCTCCGAAACCTATATTTTCTAAATGTGCATTATACTTTATAAGCTGTTTATTCATATAGTACATGTAATATAGCATACAACAAGTATTTAAATTTACTCTGCAAGTAAAGTTATCACTGTCATCTTTCATGGTTTTGGGTAAAAAAAGTCATTATTATTGTAATTCGTATAGTATAAATCAAGCAAGTTTTATAGCTATATGCATGGATAATGGATAAAATAAAAAAATGGGATTCTTGTCACAACCTCCACATTGTACGTATTTTACACGTTCTTTATTTTAAATCTTAAATGTTCTTACCATATAATATATGTATTTAATATTTAATATTGACATTTTATTTGTAAGGATAGAATACATACTTAAATTATGTACATACAAGAATAACAATTTTATATCATCATGTGATTATTAATCCATCCATCCAAATTTTCCACTCTCCATTCTCCATTCTCGATTCTCGAGCTATCATTCAAGATTCAAAGAAGGAAAATACATTATATTATCTACAATTTGATTTTTGTATACATGTATATTTCATACATAATAGATGATAATAATTCGTAATTACTCTAAAAACACAAATGTAAATTTCATAATAATTTATCATATACTTTATCATATATTATATATTATATTATATTTTATATTATGCATTTGTCGACGTTATCATAGTTGTTTTTACAAAGACAATCAGAACTTTCAATGCATCATGATTGTATTTCGTATTTACTATTTACATATCAAATTTTAACACTGTTACACAGTACACCGTTGATCCTTGTGGTTTATAAGTACCTCCCAGTTCCCCAATTTTACATGTTTTGCTACACTTCAAACTTGAAACAAGTCAATGTGTAGGCTGTAGACTGTAGACTGTAGACAAAAGATGAAAGTGTGAGATGGCGTGGGTTTGTGGCTGTGTTTATGTTTATGTTTATGAATGTGTATCTAATGTGTAGGGTGGAGGCATTAATGTGTGAAAAACGGATGGGAGACAATTGCATAACAAGTAAAAAGTAAAAAGAGGAAAAAAGAAGATGAACTTATTATTCTTGGTGGTTACTGGTTACATTTTATGTTTCTGCATGGACCAACTTCTGTTTCACGTTTCATGCTTCCTGCTTTCTGCTTCCAGTTTCACGTTCACCAGAAAAATCTGTATGTCTGTACAATGTACAATGTACAAGAGTGAGTGGGAGAAAGAAAAAAGAAAGAAAGAAAGTGGGGAAAGTGAGAGAAAGAGAGAAAGAGAGAAAGAGAAAGATAGTTCATATGTAAAGACACCCAGGGGAGTGGAAGAACGCTGATCAAAATTCAAGTATGAATGTACCTCAAGTCTTCCATGGAATGTGAATAGGATTTTTGTCGACTAGTTGTACTACTTGAATTTGAATGGGAATTCTGTGGGTAGGTTTTCTGAGGCACGTCTGACACTTGAAATGTATACAGGCTGGCGGAACTCTTGGGTAGACCGGACTTTGAATTTGAATGGGAGTTTGTCCAAGGGAGTGGGAATGGAATTCGATGACGTTCCTGTCCATGTCTCCCCCCTCGTCCATCATTGTCATTGACATTGACACTGACATTGACATTCTCATGGTCATTGTATTTGTATTTGTATTTGTCATTGTCATTGTAGTTGTACTTGTATTTGTAATTGTCATGATCCTCTCGCTCATCCGACGGGCCGAAGCCGAGACCAAACTCCTTCAAATTCTTCTGATATTGTTTCTGTCTAAAGAAGTGAAAGCGCTCACTGGGTCTACGAAGGCTGGCAACGGGAGAGAAAGGAGCGGGAGCACGAAAGTGACTAGTGATATTATTTGAATGTATACTTGTATTTGAATTTGTGTTGGAGTTTCTTCTCCCAGCTGTGCTGAAACTACTTCTAGTGGGGTTTAAAGGGAATATTTCATAACTATCCCCTCCTAATCCTCCTAACCCTCCACCCAGAGTCATCGAGGGGAAGAGAGAGTCAACCTTTGTGGAGGAGGTGATTGATAGAGGGGAGAGGGGAGATAAGGGGGGTGAGGCTCCTAAATTTGAATGGGGATGATATTTATATGGACGATGAATAGAGTTTTGATGTTGATTTAGTTGTTGACTAGTTACATTCCTCAACTTTCCACTTGGACAATCCAAATTAGTTTGATTTTGATAGGCATGTCGATGCTGCTGTTGTTGTTGTTGTTGCTGATGATGATGATTGTGATTATGATTGTGATTATGATGATTGGTTGTACAGTGTAAGGTGTGTAGATCAAGGCCGTCTTGAATATCTTGGATATCTTGAAATTTACTCAAGTTGGTTGGAGACCCCGACCTCCAACAACAGTCCTCATGATCCTGCTCCTCATGAAACAAGATTGAGTCTGCACCATCTTCACAGTCTCTGCAATTCATAATATTCATAATATTCATTAAATTATTAAATTATTAAAGTGGGCATTAGTTTCACATAAAATTTAAATTTTTACATTACAAGCTCTTTTATCTTTTATACATTTTTTCATCCCACCAAACAATTGAAATTAAAATAACATAAAAAAAACAAAAAGAAGGGGAAAAACTACTCTTTCAATTTTCAATTGTCTTTTCCTTTCAAAGTACTTTACAGACTACAGACTTTTTGTGGTTTTAAGTTTTCAAGTGTGAGTAGAATTATTATCGCCTCTCAGAGCTCAGAGTGTCTGTAACAAACTGATAATATAATACTTTTAACATTTTTTGGCCTAGTACTTCAGTCTGCTTCAACCTGGATTTTGTATTCTAAATTCTAGAGCCTAGAGTCGCAGAGCCTAGAGTCTGAAGACTTAAGAAGTGAGGTTTAGATGCTGAATGGTGTTTGGAAAGTGGAGCATGAAAGACGAGTGAGTATAAATGGCCGGGACATTTATCAGCTGGGAGCTGGGGGCTGGAAGCTGGAAACTGAAAGGTAGAAAACTCCAACCAGAGGAACAACGAACAAGAACAAGTCTTTGTGTAAAATTCATGAAATGAATGTGAATGTGAATTCAAATGCAAATGGGAATGAGAATCGGAATCGGAATCGGAATCGGAATTAGAATAGGATTGTCATGTAACATGTAACATGAAGAATGAAGATACTCTACTAGTACAATGTTTCATGTGTACGAATTACGAATGCGAATACGAATAGGAATAGGAATACGAATAAAGATCCTGTCTTCCACCATTTCCATTGCATTGTCTTACTGTCCACATTTCAAATTCCAAAATTCACTAGATAATAATAATAATAATATGACGATTGTGAGGAAAAACATTGAATGTAATTCCCACACACTGTCATTTTAATAGTATAATAAGCACAGATATACTATAGATTACTTGCTCTTCTCTCTTCCTATATCAGAAAATTCAGCCATGTATCATTCCAAATTCCAAATCCCAAACTCCAAATGTTTGCATTGCATTCATATCATAAGTATTATTATGATACTTGTAGATTTTAGTTTGTAGCTTGCAGTTGAGCACATAATACATAATACATAATATATAATACAGAGTATGGAGTATGGAGTATATTTACAGTGTGTTATATTTCCTTGAGGGCTTTATCTAGAATCTAGAATCTAGAAATGGGAGTTGGAATAAAGTATGAGCATTGAGAATGCAAATAAGTATGTACCTCATACATTGTACATGGTATATTATATTATGTAGATAGGTTATATTATTATTATATCATATTATATTATGAGAGTGCAGAATGGAGATGGAAAAATATACATAAATGGGAAAGGTCTGTAGTCTGTACATTTTACATTTTACATATACCTATACCTAGTCGTATTCGTATTCGTATTCGTATTAGGTTTGTGGTTATAAAGACGTAATTTATGTAAAATCCTCGGAAATCTTCTACAATCCCATTTTCCGCACGAAAAAATTGACCCAGTAGCAACTTTTCCACAGAGAAAAAGAGAGAGAGAGAGATAGAGAGAGATGAAGATGAAACTCCCATTTCTCCAGAGAGAAGAGAAAGAAGTAAAAGAAGATGAAGAGAGGAGAGAAAGTGAATGCTTCTCCTAAGCCCTTCTTTCCCATCTCTGGCTTCTCTTACTAGAAGAAGAAGAAGCTACTACCACCACCACCACCACCACCACTACTACTTTTTCTTCTACTCCTTCTTTACAAAGTTCCTCTTCTTTTTCTATTCCACATTTCTCTACTACATTACCACATACCACATACACACTTTTATAAGTATACGTGTAGTTTCCAGCTTCATGTTTTCCTGACTATTTCCATCTCTCAACTCACCAAAGACGGAGTGGAAGCCATCAAATCAACTCCCTCTCTTTCTCTCCCTTTCTATTTTCTATACTTTTGCACATCTATGTATCTAGTTTCTAGTAGAATAGTACATTTATATATAATGTATGTGCAATGTACAAGGCAGTGTTTTTACTCATGGATATTTAACTTTGACTTTGACTTCTCTGTCTCTCTCCTCAGTGTCTAAGATTTCCACTTTTATCTCTATGCCCATTTTCCATCCTCCATTCTACATTTTACCTTTTACCTTTTACATTCTACATTCTACGTTCTACAGAGATTCTAGATTCTAGATTCTGCGAACGGAGTTTTCAATATGCATGAAATACGTACGTAGTATCTGTATTCTGTTTTCTATATTTTATTACTCAACCTTTATCAATCCCATTTCTACAGTGTCTGTAACTCCTGCTCCATTTCACTCTGCTCATCTACTGCTACTACCACTACTTTTTCAGCGGTGAGGTTGATTGCAAGGTTCAGGAGAAGAGTAAAAGAGAGAAAGAGAGAGAGAAAGAGAGAGAGTTGAGTTGCTCATTGCCCACGGAAATAAAGATGAGCAGAGATGTGTGTCTATATTTTACTTGGAGTATGTAGTATGTATGAACTCCAAGGGATTGGAACTGGGTTTCGGCACATGATGGAATTGGAATTTGGTTCCCAATTTTTGAAATCTCTCCTTTTATCTTGTATCCACGACTTTATCTATGAAGCCACAATCTTCAGCTCTGTGCTCTGTGCTCTGAGTCTGTCGTCTTACGCCTGTCAGTTTTCAAAGTCTTCTACTATACACTGTACACTGTACATTGTACATAGCAACAGTTGGATGTTGGATTTTGGAAGAAACTTTAGTGTAAACAGACACGAGGATGAGGAGATGAGGAGGCGTCCGACTTTGACTCTACAGTCAATGACTGAACTTCCTCCAGACTCCAGAGTGTAGAAAAAATGTATCCACCATAAAGAAATGTGAATGCACACACACAGAGAAATTTCCGGTGTAGAGAAAAGTGACGGGCCCTTGAAATATTCCCAACATGATTTCACTCTTAACCGCAACTACATGAGGAATGTGCCTGCCTTTGTGCATCTATGGGAGGAAGCTGATGAATAAGTGAGGAAATATCTTGTATTTGGTAAGTTCAAACTATAGCTGACTCTGGAACAGGAGAACTGGAAGTTCAAGATGACTCTGCTCAATGCTCAATGCTATATGCTCAATACTCAAGTATGAATTATGTATCTATTATCCAATCCAAGGAATAAAAAATGGAGATTTCCCCATGCCCTCGCTCTCTGTCTCACTTGTCTCACGTTCCTCATGTCATTGTCGTTGTCATTGTCATTGTCATGAATTGAGCACTGTGATAGTGAGCACTCATGTATTTTTAATGGCTAATCATCTAGAAAATCTATTGTCTTTATCCTTTTTTCATCTCAAGTACATTGAGATGAAAAACTAAGTATACATTGAAGATATTCAATGAAATCTTGTATTCAAGTATTCAAGGTACATTCACATTAAATGTAGATTCTAGATTCTGGATGGAGGTGAATGAATCCACTTGAGCGACAGAGAACAAATTGGAATTCTTTGAGAGAGACACAAAAGACGAATCCCACTTTTTCACGTGTGTATCCCAATAAAGTTGAGGATATGGATAGACAGTAGACAGTATACAGAGAGAAAAAATGAAGTACACAGGTTGCGATTACAGGGGATCGGAAAAGTGAAAGTCTGTCACTTTCTACATGAAAAAAGAATCTCAAATCTCCAATCTCCAAGCTTTCTCTCTGATAAACTCTCAGAGCTTTCAGAGATTCCAGATTCTAGATTCTAGAGTTGAGAAGGTAGACAATAAAACGGGAAGAAAAAGTATGAGCTAAAGTACATATGAGTGGAACGAACTAGGAAACTCCACAAAGTTAAACCAGGCACATGCACAATCACATCCACACCCTGCGATATCAAACAAAAGTAAGGAAAAAAAACCAACAAAACCTGGAAATGGATGAGGAAAAGAAAAATCAAGCAACAGAAACAGGAAAAAAAACAAATGTGAAAACGGAAAAAAGAAAAAAAAAGAAACATCACACTAGAAAACTTTTTTTTTGTTTCTTTTCTTACAAATGGTGAAAGTCTTTCTCCTTGTTGTTGGTTGAGATGGAGAACCATCGAGTGCAGCCCCAGACGACGAGGACAAACGCAAAGTTGAGACAGCAAGTGATGGCCACGACGATCAGGACGTCATCCGTCTTATAGCACATCTCAACACCCTCCTTCAGTATGGACTTTTTTGTGTCCGTGATATAGGGTCGAGAGCCCAGTGTATCCGAATCTGAACCCAAATCCGAATGTGACTTTGAATCTGATTCATCTATTTCATTATCATTGTAGTGATGATGATGGTTGTCATGGTTATTATTATTATTATTATTTCGGGGCATCCTCTCATTATTCCCGCCATTACTGTTACTGTTACTGTGGTGCTCATCATGATCAAGATCAACGTCCAGATGATGAAGGTAGTGCGTCTGTCGAGGATGAGTTGAAATATCTTCATATTCCTTCACTCCGTTCTCATAATTACTGCCACTAATTTCACCAGGTTCTTTGACTTTTACTTCATCATCAGCGGCGGAACCAAAGCCAGAATCAGATCCAGAACCAGATCCAGGTTCATTAGACTTCCAACTCAAGTTCTCTCCCTGACTATTATTAATATGATGATTTTTTCTTGTTTTCCCAGCCCCTCTCTCCATTTCATCTTCATTATTTTCCATATCCTTATCATTCACGACACGACCGCTGTCATTGTCATTATCATTGGCATTCTCGCTATTCACATCATTGTCATTGCTATTCCCACTTTCTCCTGTACCTTCATTTTTCCGTCTTGATTCTCCTCCTCGGGGTTTCCCTTTGTCTTTTTCTGAAGCATTATCATTATCCATATCCATCACAGCGGAGATTGGGGGAGCGGAAGTGGAAGGTTTTTTCTTGTTATTTCTACCCTTGGTTTTCCTCTTTTCTGAAGATGATGATGATTTATTATTATTACTATTATTGTCATTATTATTATTATTATTGGTATTTGCATAATAAGAAAGAATAGGTTTTTCTGGGGTTGGCTTCACAGTGGTGGTGACTACAGTTGAAGAGGGTGTGGAACTACTGACTAAAGTATTAAAGCTGTAATAATTGTCATTTCTTCTCAAATCCGCATTTGTTTGTTGATATGGAAATTGATTTTGATTTGGGTTTTTATGCTTATTGTTATTATTATTGTTGTTGTTATTGGGAATTATCATGGGATAGGGGTTTGGATTTTGTTTATTCCGCTGTTGTTCCTGGTTTTCATTGGAGGCTCTGAATCGACCAGAACTAGAACCAGTGTCAAGAATCATCCGTTGAACAATGTCCGAGTCCAGTCCACCACTGTCCAGTTTCTTCATGGCGTGACGCACCTTGTGGAAGGCTGGAGAGGAGGGTGGTGATGGAGACACCGGAGCTGGGAGTGGAACCGGATTATTATTATTATTGTTGTTCTCAAGTCGAGGTTTCCAAATGTTGAAATCATTATTGTGGAAATTCTTTGACGTAGAATGTTCATCGTAAAGGATTTGATCCGCTCTCGTGTCTCTTCGAGATTTACCTTGAGAATTCGGATTCGGATTTGGATTAGGATTAGAGCTTAGAGGTAGCGCCAAGGGCTCAATTGGACCAATATCATCATCATCATCTTCCTGCTCATCCTCCTCTTCTCCATCTTCATTCGAGTCAAAATCCGAGTCATCATTTGCTTCAATTGAATTGTCTTCATCATTTTCATTGACAATATCATTTTCACTTGTCCTTGTCCTTGTCAAAGTACTTCGTTTACTTCGGGAGTGATGTCGCTTGAACAAGTCAGCAATTTTGTGGCCAAAGTAGCCTAAAATTGACTGACTTGCCAGGGGTGTCGTAGATGATATGAAATCTGTGGATAAAGTTTCTGGCTCCATTTCCATCGGCTCTGCCACAACGTAACGGTCATCTGCAATTACAAATAAAATCAAAAATACAATTACAATTATTATCAAGATTATTTAATTATCAATTATCATCAAAAAAATACTCGGGATTATACTCAAAAGTACTTGTCAATTATCAATTATTATCAATAGAAAGATCAAGAATCCAGAATGTCACATGTCAAATGTCAACTCGAATCTCGATTTGGATTTGGATCTCAATTCCCCATTTAAAAAGGAGTAAAAGGGAAGATTAAAAGTAAGCTTCTACATAGTGTAGAGTTTTAGGAAGAAGGAAAAGAAAAAGTGGGTCACGGTTGGGAAATGAAATAAAGGGTAATTTATTATCAATTTTCTCATTTCCTAAAAAAACTTGTTTTAATTTCCTATCCCCAGTTTCCCGCTCTCCTCCTCCATGAGCTTTCAATGACACTGACACTGATGCTGCTCCTGATAACTCTGATACTGACTACGTTCTTTTACTTGGGACTTTGGACTTTGGACTTGGAGTAAAAGAAAGAAAGAAAGGGAGAGATAGCAAAGTGAAAAATGATTCACATACATGTACAATTCAATTCAATGCAGAGGCTCTAGTATCTAGTGTACTAGCATTAATTGTACATTGTACACATGTATATATATGTATGTGTATTGCTCCGAGATAAAAAAGGAGCGTAAGATCCTTTCAACACCATAGAGAAACTAAAGTAGAGAAGAGGAGTGAGAAAAAGAGAAGGATGTGTAATGTGTACAGAAAGAGTGTAGAGTGTAGAGTGTTGAGTAACTCAGGAGCTGTTATCAAGTGCTCAGATCTCATCATTTCTTCTTTTATTTTTTCTCCATTTCCTTTTATGCTTCTTTCACCCAACTACTTTTTCTCCCGTTCTCCCGTTCACATCTCGATTCTAGATTCTAGATTCTGGATTCTAGATTTTTTCCTCTTCTTTCCCATCTAGATTTTTTTTAGGTTTTCCCCGCTGCTAAAACTCATTTGATGATCTTTCTCTATTTAGTACAGTGTACAAACATACATGTTTCTAGTTTCTAGTACATTTGTACATTGTACATGTGTACATGAAATCATGGCGAGGAATCTAATCGAGCAAGACGTCGACCATATACTATGTACAATATACGATCTACGATCTACAACTCACAACTTATCTACAACCTACAACATACAACATACGACCTACAGTTATTACTATTATCATTATTTTATCATTATGTATTATGTAGAATGTAGAACGTTGTACGAGGTAGACAAGGGAAAACACGGGAAATTCTATCGCTATTACTGTTTACAGTCATCTGCTCATATGATCATATGCTCATGTAAAAAGTACAAAGTATAGTGTAAAGTGTACAGTGTATACAGTGAAACCCACCAAGTACCAAGCACCGAATACCGAACACCAAAGACAGAGACAGAGACAGACGGACGGACAGACAGACAGACAGAACCACGAACAAGAAGGAAATCTTCTAGCACTTAACAACATTGATAACTTGTGTAATGATGTATTTTTTTTCGCCAGGAGCTGAATAAAAAGAATTTCTTTTATGGTGTGTGGTATCGGAGGTATTCTATTCTGTCCTGTACAAAGGAGAAAGGAGAAAGTAGAAAATAGAAAGAAAAGGAGAATGTAGAAATTATATGTACATCTGTATGTGTGTGTGGTCCCAGCACGCTTTCTTTTTTTCTCGCCGTCCCATAACCAAACTTTCTCGATAGAACTTTTTCTTTCTCACTCACTCACATATGCTACCATGCACAACAGCCTACAGCCTACAGTCTACAGCCTACACCCTCATGTTCAATGTTCACACATGTATATTGTATATTATATATAAATAGGATAGGAACACATGGTTTTTCATTTAATCTGTCCCTTCTCCATTTTCCTCTCAGCTCTCTTGGATTTTTTATGGGGTCACGTTTCATTGAAAGATTTATAGAACCGTGTAAATCTTTGCAAGATCCTCAATACTAAAGAAACCTTAAGGTGGAGGGAAGAGGGAAGAAAAGGGAAAAGGGAAAAGAAATGGAACCATTGAGAAGGAGAATGTGAATGACATTCATATCAACATCCAGATCCACATCCACATCCAGATCGACAGCCACATTTCACATCCAGACTCTAGACTCTAGACTCTAGACTCCAGAACGAAGATCGACATTGAGCTTATGCAAGGAATTAAACCTGTTTTATGGCTAATGACAAGGACATTTTCTGTCCTCTTACAACTCCAAGTATTCTGATGAAGAATTTTCATCTCAAGTCTCAATACATATACTGCTCTCTATGTAATGTCTCTTGCGTCTCGTGTCTCGTGTCTAAGAACTCAACTGTCTGGAGCCTCAAGTATCTGAATTCCTTCCTCTCATTTTCATTTTATGTCCTTTCTTCATACAACACACAACATACAACATGTATCATCAACATCAACATCGTCGTCATCGTCATCGTGTATTATGATACTCCATTAAGTTACATTACACAAGATTTTTAGATTACATTGAATTACTTCCCAAATCCACTCATCAAGCTTCAACCATCAACCGTCAAACAGGAGGATAACAATACACAATACACAATGCACAATGAACAAGGAACAATGTCGTCATAAAAAGTTTACACTGGTTTTTTCTTACAGCAGTTTTTTCTCCTCCTTGTAAATTGTACACACTAAAAAAAGGTACAAAAATACCATCAAAACAGGGGGAAAAACTTATGGCTTCGGAATTTGGAATCCGGATACATTTATCTTGTTTCTTCTTCATTCTGTAAAACCGAAACTGAAACCTCTCACATATTTTTAATCAGCATCAAAAAATACTCTAGTTTAAAAAGAAACATTTCCATCTTCTATTTTTCATGAGAGAAATCATTAATGAGGTTAGAATTGTATCTTGTATCTTGTACATTGTACATATGACAGACCATGTTTATCAAATTACAAAGAAACCTCTTTGGAAATTGACGTAAACTGGAAAGGGGAAACTAGAAATCATGTATTTTTTAAATCCAACAAACTTTCCTTGCTGACTTTTGACTTTTGTGTACAATGTTAAAGAGAAGAGCCAAGAGCCAAGAGACTGTCATGTTTGGCTCAACGGCAAAGGGCAAGTCAGAACCAGAGTCAGTCTAGGGTCTAGGGAATAGTGACAAAAGGTTGTATTCTTTTTGGAGAAAGAAACATCTTGAATCTAGAACACAGAATCCAGAATCCAGATGAACACGGCTAAAGTTGACAGTTGACAGTGTCAATAAAAGGATGAAAACGTCATGTCCTGAAAGACGAAGGATGAAAGACGAAAAGAACTAGAACTGGAACTGGAACTGGAGAATTGTCGAAAAAAGCAGAGCACGCGACACGGAGAAAGTCAAACAAAACACAAGTCATCCGGATTTGGGATGGGGAATTGCAGGCCATGGCCATGGCCAGTGACTAGTGACTAGTGACAATTGCAATAAACCGTAACGCAAAACAGAAACTAAAGCTACCGTCAAGCGTACCATTTTATGTCTTGTTGGAAAGTTGACGTACCCACGAGAACAAGGTGTAGATGAGAAAAGAAAGAATGATAAAATACGTAGATTCGACAAAGTCTACTGAAGGTTAAACTCTAAACTCGCAACTGACAACTACAAACTACACGTTGTACAAAAGTAGAAATGTACACTTGATGTCTCGGTAGCGTGTAGTGTGCCAACAAGATGAAATGAGATGAGATGAGTTGAGATGAGGAAACGAGTTTTTTTTTCTTCTCCCTCTTCTGGTTGGATTAAGTTCTCAAATTTAATTTAAACTGTAAACCCAGCGTGCTCTTCCCCTTCAGCTCTTTTACTCTTTTTTACTTTTCCATTCCATTTCATTTTCATTCCCATTTCCATTCCCATTTTCATGTGTACTACTACTCTTCTTGTCTTTTGTAAGCTCTCCTCTTGTTTTACTTCTTATTCTTATTCTTGTCCATTGTTTGCGTACTGTTGTTTTGCAAATAGACTTTTTTCCTTTTGTTTTCCCTTTGTTGGTTGCTTTTGTCTTTGCCCTTTTCTTTGCTTTTGCTTTTGCTTTTGTCCTTTTCTTTTTCTTCCTAGCTTTTTGACTCATCCAATCATGTCTTAATTCCAAATATTTGACCCATAAAACTCACAGCCCTTTACTCCTTTTCACTTTTATTTTACTCTCATTCTCATTTCCATTTCCATTTCCATTTTCCTTTCCCATTTCCATTTCCATTGCACTGCCATCCCCATTTCTGTTCAACTTCCTATCCTTTCTTTTTATGCTCTTGTTCCTCCGCTCCGTCTAATTGAGCTCAAGATTTAATGTGGACAAAAAACTCGAAATCTTGAAATCTTGAATCAAGATCTAGTTTTTACTTTGCACCCTGAAACTGGAGCACAAAGCCCCGAAGAGAGCTACAAAAGAGTCAAGATTCAAGATTCAAGTCATCCGTGCACAAAACAAATCACAAATAATAACAATAGTAAAAGTCGGTAGTTGAAATCTTTTTTTTTTTTCCCTGTAAATTCCAGCCCATGAGAAAAATATATAATAGAAGAATATAATAAAAGATGAAGAGATTCCTTTTCATTTTCAGTTCCCATTCTTTTTTTTTTTACTATATTCTTCATTTTCCTCCATTCTTCCTCAGTCATTGTCCTTATGCCTTAGGAGCACAACTGTTACTACGATATTACTGTAACTATTATCATTGTCATGATCATTATCAGTTCCAAGTGTGTTTGTGCCCATGTGTTTAAGGAGGATTTGATGAGAGGTGTCATTAGGCATTAGACATTAGACATTAGGCCTGCAATCCTTTCTTCATTTCCCACTTTTCTATCATAGAAGCGTCAACTGTCAAATCCTCAGTGTCAAAAGCCAAAAGCTCAAAGCTCAAAGTGAAGTGTCAAGAGTCAAGAGTCGGGAGAAATCTTTTGAGACGACATTCACAAAAGGAATGAAATGGAATGGAGATGAATTTCATCTTTTTCATTTCCATTCCCATTTCATGTCAGCATGACGACAATGACAACGACAATGAGGATGACAATAACAATGGAAATGGTGACAAACCGATATGATGTGTGGAGGTGGCAAGGTGTAAAATCCGGTTCATCAAGGTGCAAAAAAAATGAGACAGGAGACAAGAGAGTGTCACAATGTCACAGTGCCCGCTCAAGATATAGATCTATCTACAATCTACAACCTACATCTTTTTCTTTTCATCTCAAATTTTATTCTCTTTTTCTTTTGAGCTCTCAAACCTCCACAGGGAATTTATATAAAAGGAAAGATGACTCTTCTATTTAAAAGAAAGAACGGGAATGGTAAAGATATCCATTTTCCTTTGTACAAAGAAGAGGAAGATACGAATAGATTTGTATCTTTTGTACCTTTATTCTAGTACTTGAATTATCATCATAATTCTCATCCATCTCTATTGACTCTATACATGTATTATTTGTATATTGTATATTGTATATCTCCTTTGCAATTTTTCATACATTTCCTTCATTTTTTGAATAGTCCTACGAAATGTATTACGTATTACGATAAAATTTCCTGGATTAATAATCCTTTATCCTTTATTGAATTTCTTCATCCATAGAAGCAGTAACATCTGCAATCTACAATCTGCAGATACAATTACTACTGGTTCTATCGATACATATGTACAATGTAATAGGGAACGCTTCCGGCGGTGAAAGCAAATGAAAATGAACATGATTTGACACTAAAATGAAAAAAAGAGAGTGAAATTCAATGTATCATGTGGTTTGGTTTGGTTTGGTACTATCAGAATAACTGTCATAATCACAGTAGATAGCTATAATGATGAAAAGGAGATAAAAGAGATTCTCCCAGAATGAGAACTTGAGTCTTGAGGCTTCTTATTTCTTTTTTTTTCTTTTTTGTACTTTTTCTATATTTTTTCCAACACCTCCTAAAAACATGTAATGGTGACAATACCAACTTTTTCATTAACTACTCCAGCTCCAGTTTCAGTTCCAGTTCCAACTATTCAAGATTTCAGTCACATTTCCTTCATCAAATGTACCTTGTACCTTGTACACTGTACACTGTACATTGTACATTGCACAACGATGTACATGACAATCAACAGCAGCAAAAATCACGTAGGCGGATCAACACCAGCTAATTACTAATGCTTGAAAACACCTCGGAAAAAAACTTGTTTCATCCCATTTACTATGTACTATGTATTTTATTTACCATTTACAAGTAAGTAGAGACACATTTTTTCCTCCCTCAGGAAATACGGGAATAAAAAATAAAAATAAAGATAAACTTAAAACTTATGTAGACAGGTTCATAAAAATTAAATTAAATTACAAGTAATTATGAAAAAGGTTCTTATTTGATGATTCACTTATCCGATTCTACGGGACTATCTGTTCATACCGTATACCGTATTTCTCCAAATAACTACCCACCTTCAAGTTTCAATTAGTTACCCAGGTCTAACGCTATCTTAAAGAAGAAGTCATAGATTTTCCATGGATTTTAAAATAACTACCCTGGGTAACTATTATGAGAAATACTGTATTTATTTAGTCGCCAGCATTTTATTTTGTGTGTTATGTCACAAGTCACACAAGTACAATATAATATACAGTATACAGTTTGTGCATGAGACTTTCATAGAACAGAATATGACTACGAGAAAATCCACTTTGAGTTTTAATTACAAGGATGGAGGATGGACTAGTGCACCTACTTGCTACTTGCTACTTGTACTTGTACTTTCACTCCTGACTCTTGACTCCTGAATTAGGGGAATTAACCATGAAGCATGAAGGATGAAAACTCCACTTTACACTTAAAATCACCCAACAGGAAAATTGACACCAAGTCATTCGGATGTGGAATCAAGTCATTCACACTATTATAATCTACAGTCTACAGTCTACTTTACATGTCATGTGTAATGTCAGTTGTTAAGCATCTCAACTCACTACTCTCAACTCTCAACTCTCCAGTCTCCAGTCTACAGTCTCCAGTTTTGAGAGTAAAAAGTATCTAGATTTTTATATTGTAATTTTTAATTAAAATCCCAAGGACTTTGCAAATGACCACTTGGTTTTTCACTTGAAATTCATAATTGTCACGACTCCATCTAAATTAATGTGGAGGCTCTTTCACATGTGTTATCTAATTAGATTAGATTAGACATGGGAAATTCGGAAATTCTTGTAGAGATAAACCAAGTCAAGTCAAAGCCTTGCCAAGCCAAATCGAGTAAAGAGGAAGCGGAAATGGAAATGGAAAATACAGTAGTGGCACAGAAGCTGCGTAATTGAAAATTAAGCCAGAGAGTAGAAAGTATTTAGAGTATTTAGTGAGGATTTTGCAGAAGTATTTAGACTACTTCTGCAGCAATTTTAACGTTGTAGAACCAAATCAATGTCCAAATCCAAATTTTAGATAATAATCAACAATCAATTTAGGAATCCATCACGATGCTCATTTCTCATTCCTCATTTAATTTTTCTCCTCTTTTCTATTATCTTGTCGACGTTCATTGGTCGACATTAGAAACTTCCATTCCGATTCCAAATGATGATAATTTTGTAAAAAGTGAAGGAAAAATGACAAGGTGAAAACGAGAAAAATATCATATGATTATCTGTCGACGTGGGCGTCGGACGTTTGATTTTTGGTTTTTGATTTTTGGTTTTTGACAAGCTCACGGAAGGCAAATGGAAGTGGAAATACGTGATTTTTCCACATTTTTCTTGTGTCATGTGTAGAAAATAGAAATTCAATTACTGTTTAAATCACAAATGACTTTGATGTACCTTGTACTTGCAATGCAAGATATTCAATATTCAATATACGAATATACAATATTCAATTTACTTGCCAGACCGCAGCGTGCAATTTACGTCGGATGTAGGATAGTTTGGAAAATGCTGAGATTTTTCACTCACCCAATTCCTTTCTTCCTTTCCATTTTTATCATGTATCTGGATTTTCTCATCATTAATTTGACTTTCTTTCTTCTTTCTTTCTTTTTCTATCATTTCCACCTGTTTTCCCAGAATCGGTCCAAGATTCCAGTACAATGACCGAGTTTCAACCCAATTTTCATTTGCAGTTTACCTCACCGTTAGAAAAACGAGCTACAGCATTGTGCATGATACAATATAGTGTACTAGCCGTCACCCGCCACCATGTGGCGGTAAATTCGTGAACGACTTGTTTAGGGCCTCCGTAAAATTCAACCTTCTCGCTAAAATTAAAATTCCCGCTAGAATTCAAACTTCCCGATATAATTCAAACTTCCCGCTAGAATTCAAACTTGGCGCCATTTTTGAGAATCCTTAAATTTTCTCGAGATGTCCTTGGATTTTTGAATTTCCCGCCAATATTCAAGCCCGAGCGAACATTCAAACTCGATGTTAATGCGTAAAACGTTTTGTCAACGTTTAGATATGATTAAGTTTGCGAATGATTATTTAAATAAACAGGGTTTGTATCATAACATGGAGCATGTACATAAGTCAGTTCATAGCAGCGCCATCTATGATTTGACCTCGGAACTAAAGTGAAGTTGACCTAGACATTAGTTCCTAAGGTCACCAAGAGATGGCGCTGTAATCACATAA
>JABASP010000499.1:0-50978 GCA_019776565.1 Sminthurinus signatus
TTTGTTTCTATGTTTGTAAGTTCTGAGAATTTGCTTTGATGCACGGTCAAAGTTTGATAACAGCGGACAGACACACATTGGATCTTATAGCCAGCTTCGCTTCCGGAGCCTAAAGCAACTTTGCTTTCAAGGCGATATGAAATCGTCACGAAGTGAGGATTTTTAACTTTATTGTATTTTGTTAATCGAAATCGTATTTTCAATCCAACTGGAAATCGAAATCGAAATTGAAATAGAAATCAGAATCAAGATCAAAATGATAACTTTGTTTAGATTTGAGCTGGAGCATTTTTACTATTTTTATTATGACGGTTATTATTATTAGTATTACTATTATCAAAAGTCAAATATCAAAAGTTCAAGTAAAAGAAGGAGAACCGAAAGAAAAAAAGAAAGACAGAAAGAAAGTCACAAGTCAAGTACGCAGTGGAAAATCTTATATAAAAAGTACATAATAAACGCCGAAAGTCATAAAACTCTTCATTTGACTTTCTACTGGGACTTTTTAAATTTACGATTACCATTTCGATTACAATTTCAACTACAAATAATACAAATACTAATGCAAATGCCAACCAGGAGGACGAAGGCGCATGCCCATAAACCATAAACCATAAATATGTTTTATTATGCCGTCAACCTCGACTCTCGACTCTCGACTCTCGACTCTAGACTCTCGAGATTCGACACTAGACATTTCATGACATTTTTATTTTATTTTATTTTTTATGTATTTTTATACACATGATATTAAATGTTCAAGTCAATAAGAACACAAAAAATACTTATAGCGTCATGTGCATGTAATATGCGTCTTAAAAAAATAGATTTGATTGATGGCTCTAAATTTGGATCTGAATCTAGATCCAAAATACGTAATATAATATATGTATTTTTGATGGTTTTGGATTCTAAACTTTTGGCGCTCTAATTTGAATAAATATTAACTTAATACACAATACATGTGACATTGTTGACTTACGGTTCTCTTTTGAGAGCGTTATCATCAGAAGCTCCGAATTTTTCCCAAAAGGAACTTCGGTGTTTAATTCGGAGAACGGAGGTGCTAAGAGTTCTGGGTAGTTTACTACCCGGCCCAGCAGGGGCACCGTGCCCTGAGGTGCCGTGGGTCGTAGCTATTGTTGAACAGGAGGCGGAAGTCACTTCAGCTCCGTGACCTAACCCACTCGCCACGGGCGAGGACGACAGGATTGTGGACTCTGCCTCCATCAATCTCACGTCCGTCACTGACATTTTGATTTTGAATTTCTTACTTTTATATTCAAAACAACCAACGTATCTTTTTTTAAATATTTTATTTTAATTAAACACCACTTTCAATTTTCAATATTCAATATTCGATTTAAATGAAAATTATGTACCGTTTGTTTGTATAAAATATAAAACTTTACATGTTTAACAATCACTAATAATTATTTTAAACCCTGCTTTTATTATTATTATTATTATTTTCTTTGGTAGAATCTTGGAATTTGGAATAAGTATGATGTAATGATGTAAGTGTATTTCTTTATTGAGAAGAATTCAAATTTATCCAGCACTTGATTCTCCTTTTATTTTTTCACTAGATGAAAACATTTGTAATTTGTAATACATTCATGTGTAATATTTTAATATTATTTAATTATTTATTTAAGCTGCCCATGAAGTTTTTTACCGGGTATTTCAAAATTTAAATTTGAATTTAAATTGGAATGACTTAAAAACTGATCTTGATAATGTTGAAATTGAGGTTGACATTGGATATCAGAATATTTTGATGAAGAAACACAAGAGGAAAATTCTTCCTTGTCATAAATGACGAGCGGAGTTTGACAATGACAATAACAATAACAACAACAATAACAATGATTGTCCCTGGCCATTGTCAAGATTTGTTTCCTTTTCAACCACACTTGTTTTTCTAGGCACGGTCAACATTAAATTTTAACGTGGAACATGGACTAAAATGGGAAATGGATTTTCGGCTGGATCAACTGAATAAAAAACACTGCTTCCCTTCCTCCACTCACTCACTCTTTATTCACCATTCATTTATTATTCATGTACTTTTCTACGTATTGGTTTTGGCTTTTTGGCTTTGGCTTTGGTTGTACACCGACGACGAATTCATTATTATGCGCATTGGAATCGGAATTGAATTTGCAAGTTGTGCTGTACACTGTACACTGTATTTTATACGTTGTATGTTGTAGGTTTTTGTTGTACACATGTAAACGGTGGACGATGGACAAAAGAGAGCTTCAATTTTTAATCCGGTCGTCCCAATTTTCAATCCAATATTCACAACTGTAAAGCAAGTAGCTCAGAATTCCCAATTCAAGATTCAAGAGGAATCAGAACACAGCAAACAAGGGAAAAGGAACAAAATGAACAAAATGAACCAAGACGTAGAAGAGATGAAATTGAAGGACAAGAGGCTTTTTATTTATTTATTTATTTATTTATTTACTATATATTTTACACTGTTTGATAACAAGTTGACCTTTTTTTATGCACAACGTCCTAGTTTAATTATAGTAAAATCCAGTAAAGTAAAGTAAAGAGAAGAAGTTGACTTGCTCATTTACTCATTTACTCATTTGCTCATTTGATTCTTTCCTTTACTTTTGCTGCTTGACTGACTGACTGACTGACTGATGAATTTCTTTCACGTGACTCACTTGATATGAATAACTCACACACTGTAGCCTCTATACTCTATACTTTATACTCTATACTTCAAATGTGCTTTATAGTGTACACTGCACTGAGCTATAGCTATACCACATAGCCTGTATGTAGTACTGTATGTAGTATGTGTTTTAGTATATAGGATATAGTATATAGTAATTTACAAGTTGTATTTAGACTCTGTGTATTTTTGTTTCTATTTTTACTTTGTATTTGATAGTTGATGTTGGTATTTGGTATTTGGGAGGGAGGCGGTGATGCGTGGGTATAAAATCAACTGATTACTGATTGTGAATACTGCACTTGTGTTATTATACAATTATGTAGTTGTTGTGAGTTGGGAGGTCCACACCTGAGAATACATAACTTAACTCGATCCTCGATTCATTCTTTATTCTTTGTCCTCTTCTCCCTCCTTTTTTTTCCTATTCTTCTTCCGTTCCTTTCACATGCAAATCAATTATTTATTTTTAAACACGAGACACGAGTTCAGTGGAAAAACACTGATATCAATACTAATACTAATATCAATATCAATCTCTTGGATGTGATACGAAATAAGAAATAAGAAATAGGATACGACGTTGGTTTTTTTTATTATTCTTCGTCGTCACAAGTTCAATTGTAAGATTGTAAGTACAGCACAGTCGTAGTAATAAAAGTAGAAGAAGTAGAAGAAGTTGTTTTGAATTTTGAATGAACGACTAAAATTAGAGCTGAGAAGAGAGAGAGAGAGAGCAGCTAGGAAATCCTCAAGTCAACTGGAGTCAAGTCAAGACAATGTAAATGAAGAATGAAGAATGAGAAAATAGGACGAAAAGGACGACGATGAAAACGTCACGTGTGTATTTTAGTATTTTCCTATTTTCCTTCTCTGGTTCTTTGGATCATGAGGAAGGGAATGTGGATTTACTTTAGTCTTTAGTCTTTAGTCTTTAGTCGTTGACTTGTCTTGACTTGACTTGATTTCTGACTGACTCTCCTTTTCCTTCTCACTGGAGTGAATGAGTCTTTTTCCTTTTTGATGTTGATGTGGTTGTGGATGTGGATGTTGTTTTTCCTTTTTGGTTACTCAGTTTAGATTACAAGAATGCTTATTCTTTATTCTAATGCTCAGGTTCATTTTCATGTGAGAATATCTGTGATGCTTCTGCCTCTGTTTGTGCTTGTGTACACACGCATTAGCATTATCATCATCCATTTTGACATGGGCATCCTCATCACCATTATCATTATCATTATCATGATGCACATGGACGTGTCATGTCATTATACACTTTATACACTTTGTGTACTTTATATACTATATACACATCACATACATAATACATAATACATGGTGCATAATCACTCTTGACTCAGAAGGAGAAGAAGGAGAAGAAAATGAAAATGACTTGCTTCGTCTCAAAATCCACTCCATTCCACTCCACTCCAAGAAGACGACACAGGATTAAAATTAATATTAGAACAAGACAAATGAAAATAAATGACGTGTACGCTCAACGCTCAACGCTCAACAGCCCAAATGACTGAACTCACAACTCTGTTTAGTTCAATGTAGCACAAGTCTGTTTTGTCTCTTCTGTTTTGTTCAGTTCAACTCGGCTCAACTCAACCTGAGTTAAAACTCATCCTGAGAACGTGAGAAAATCCCATTAAGCACAAAGCATAAACTTTAATATTGAACACTAAATACTGAAATGTGAGTGGTTTTATTGTATAGTTGTTTTTTGTTTTTTTGTTTTTTTTTGTTTATTTCAATAGTCAATAGTCAAAAGTTGGATTTATTATCTCTTTTTTATGCACTCCAACAAAATAAACAAGTGGATTGGATTTCATCACATGTACAAAATACGTGTAATACAATATTTACAAGAGTGAAGAATATCAACAGATCAACTCCTTTCTCATTTACAATGTTTTTAACTTGTAACTTGTTCAAAGTTATTTTGACGTTTGACGAAATGTCAAAAAATAAAAAATGTACTGAAATTTATACTGTCATTTTTGTTGTTATTGCTATCGGACACGAATGACAGATTTTGTATTCCGCGTTTCTTTTTTTTTGTTAAATTTGAAAAGCGTAGATTGTTATAAATACGAGAAGTAGAAGACGAGATTTAAATTTGAATTTGAATTTGGAGCGGAAGAAGAATTCTAGAATTCTAGAATTCCAATAAAAAGTATTCAACAATCAATTTGTTTTTGTTGCACTTTAATCACTGATGATTGATGATCGGCACCCACAAAATCCAACAGAGTAAAATTTATTTGTAAAGTTAACTACACAATTGTTCACAATTATGTAAATCTCTGATAACAAATAATGCACTGTGTCTTTTTATTATGTATTTTTATGTATTTATTCGCTCCTCACCGTCTGCGAGTATCTTTGGTTATCTTTAGTTATCTGTATGAACTCGTGATAAAACACAAACAAACAAGAGAGAAGACACAAGACGATGAAAAGGATGAGTAAGAAAAAAATGAGTGGTTTTTTATCGTTGGACAACTGCGACTTGGACCAGTAGCGTGTCCTTCATTCCCTCGTTTTTTCTGGTATGACTATGACTATCCGCTCAGCTCTCCCTCAAACTTTCCTGCTCACTCCGTCGTCGGTATTCCGTACTCCGTGTTCCGTATTCCGTGTTCGGCATTTCCCATTCGCTATTCCGTATTCGGTTTGTTATTATTCTGTTGCTACTGTGCGGAATGTGAGAGCAGGAGAGAGAGAGAGAGTTAGAGTGAGCGAGAGACAGTAAAGTATTGCGTCATAACTTCACTCCACTCGCTCTCGTTTTCGTTTTCGTAGTCGTATTTGCACTCGTACCGAATTCGGAGTCAGACAAATGCAAATACAAATACTCAACTGCAACTACATTTGTTTTGAATTTGCATTTGTAAGAACATTTGTGAAACTTTTTTACATGTACAAATTATACTCATTCCAGTTTTAGTTTTTAATTTAAATGGTCCAACTAATATTAAAAAATTGGTCATTGATCACTGATGATGAAAAGGTCAAAAGATGCGAATGAAAAGGAGTAGAATAAAGACAATGAAGATGGGACCTCTCTCACTTTGTGTAATTTTTCTCCTCTGAAAGAACACAACACAGATTAGAGATCATGGATCGCGGATGTTGGATGTTGGATGTTGATGCTGATGGATGTGGAAGTTTAAGTTCAAGTGAAAAAGTGAGGGTCTACTTTTCTTCCTGTGGATTTGACCAGCATGTGCAGTTTTCAGTGTACAAAATGTACAAGGAACATGTATAATACTTTGTATTTTGTGTGTGTGTGTTGTCGAAGAAGGAGCGTAAAACCGGGCCCAAAGTTTGGACTTTGGAAATTTGGAACTTTGGATTTCATCTACCTTTTCCCATGCGTTCGTATCTATTCCTTGTTTCTTGTTCGTAGTTTGTACTTTACCGTGCTGTAGGTATCTAAATTCTACATCGTACATCGTATATCGTACATTGTGCATATAACATGATAGAAGTTCAAGTTAGTTGATAGTTGGTCGTTAGTCGTTAGTCGGAACGGGACTTTGGATTCCGATTCCGATTCAAACTCCGATTCAAACTCCTACTCGGAGCCTCTGGATTCGGAGTCTGCCTTCGGAGCCTCCCGAAAACTGAGAACGGAGCACCGAGTTGGGAATTTTGAGAGCTCGCCTTTCTAGCCGAGTGCCGAACGGTTGGTGAACGGTTGGTTGGGTGGTTCGTGGGTTTGGATTCTATTGGATTGGATTGGACTGGATGTGCAAGTCAAAATATGTACAGTGCAACTCGCTCTCTAACTTTGGTTCTGATTCTGATTCTGGTTCTAGCTCTAGCTCGCTCGTCTATCGATCAACAAGGCAGAAGAGGCAGAAGAAGTAGAGAAAAAGAAAAGGAAAGAGAAGGCAAATAACAAGAACAAGAACAAGTTGGCCCAGCCAACAGCCAACATGAGTAAGTACGTGAGTTCAGCCCATGCCCATGCCATGCCATACCATGTCATCCCAGAATCTAAACTACGTCGAAGAAGAAAGAGCAGGAAAAATTCAAAGAGCAAGACGAAGAACAAGAACAAGACGAGCAAAAAGTTTTTTACTTTTACCATGAGCACTGCTCTTCCGTCCTTCCTTTTCCTTCTTCCCTTTTCAATTCTCAATGCTCAATGCACATTTCCCAATTTCCAGTTCCCAGTTTTCAATACTGGGTATTCCGTGTGCGTGAGGGAAGGAGCAAAGGAACAATTCCAGTTACTGAATTACGAAGGAGACTAAACTATACAAAACTTTTTTTATTCCGTGCCTTTTTTACTTTTTTTTTTTTTACTTTTTCCATCTACATACCTTTTTGTATTACACAAGTGTTCTGTTCCTCTTCCATCTTTCTCCTTATGTATTATGCATCATGCATTATGTAGAAAAGAATCACCTTTTTTCCATATTAGTACCAAAATACCAATACGAATTCGAATTCGAATATCAACAGAAAGAATAAAAAATTTGGAAAGTATCAGAGAAAAGAGGACAATAAAAAGGAGGAGTTACAAAGAAGAAAGTCTCCGCCGCTCCACATGTTACAAGAAAATTGACCACTGAACAAGAGCATGTGAATTAACTCTGGATCCGAATTCCCCTTTATTCAAATAAGTATCCGTATTTTGCAATGAAAATGTAATAATGCAACGAGTATCGTGATGTAATAATTACACGAGCACATGAGTGTATTAGCTCACGTGTAGCTAGTATTTACGCAATGCTCCTCTATTCTGAATTCTGATTCTGAATAAAGTCATCGGTACGGGTTTTAAATGCAAAAGTAGTGCAACAAGCAACAAGACATGAATAAATACCTCTCTCTTTCAGTTTGGCTCTGAATTCTAAATTCTAAAGTCTCAAGCTCTGTGGTATTTTCACTTGTAGTTTGTCGTACAGTTTTGCTCCTCTTTTGACTTTTGACTGTACCTATAAAATTGGCCCACACACAGATTTAAATCCGATCTGGCTACAGTGTATATTACACAAGAAAAATCTGAATCTAAATGATCTTCCTTTGCCTCTTCATGATAAAACTCAGAGTCAGCAATCTAGAGTCTATGTTGTGAGTGTTTGTCCTACAAAGTACAAGTGGAGAACTATAACCACTGAAAAATGATGAATGTACATAAATATGTGTAAAAACTCTCGATTCTAGATTCTCGATTCTATATTCTCGATTCTAGATTCTAGATTCTACAGCAGATTGAAGATATACTTGAATCTTGAATAGCTCCAACCTTTTTTTTTTTTATTTTTTTTTTCAAAGTTTCTGCGTAGCAAGGAATTTCCTGTCATTCTCCCTTCTCCACACTAAATAATTTCAAGTGCACACTAAAAACAGAAAAGAGAGAACAGAGAATCGAAAGTTTAGAGTTTAGAGCTAAGAGTATTGAGTATTGAGGCTCAAAATTGATAAAAAATGCGGAATTTGAAATGCGCAGTACATAAATCATAAAATCAAGGATGGATATTTTTATGCTGTACATTTTTGTTCAAAAAGCAGAGGAAAATATCAAAACATGAAATTTTTTAGAGGCTACAACTTTTTGTTGATTTAGTTTAGGCTTCAACTTGCCTTGTTTCTTGTTTCCTTTTTTCAAGAGTCTAGAGTCTAGAGTATTGACATAAATTTGTCATATTGTCAATTTCCTTGTTGGTTTTTTTCCACAAAGTCATTAGAATAATCAAGATATGAGTACAATTTAATCCAAATCCAAGTTTTAAGGACAGCTAAACTCCAAACTCTACACTCTACACTCTACAATTTGACGTAGTTTCGTAATGTCCATCTTTTTTCATGAACGTCTAAACTCTAAACTGATAAATAAATAAACAAATAGTGATAAGAAGATAAATCCTTGGATTCTTACTCTTCTTACTTGCTGTATGATTTTTCTATTTGTATTTGTAATAATTAGTAATTAGCATGCGTAAGTAGTAAATAGTTCTTTAGATTGGATTGGATTGGATTTATCAAGTACTAGAAATTGGAAATGTGCAAAGAGAGAGAGAGAGTTTATTTATCATTCTATCATTATAATTTATTATTTATCATTTATCATTCATCATATTTATAAGATAGGCAAAAACTCGACATAATTATAAATCATAAATGCATGTGATTTGTGTCCACCCAAAAACCGCCCATCAATCAATGCGCAAGGGAAATTAATAAATAATACAAAAAGTACATAACGTGTATTTATGTCTGTCTTGTCTATATTCTACATTTGACGCTCACATTAACTACTAACTACTAATTACACGTCAATTACCAAACAGCAAACAGCTTGAGAATGTACCGTATGAGTATTGGACAGTGTCAGTCAATACTAAAATATTATAAGTAATATAGAGACGATTCATAAGACACAAGTCAAAAGTATAGAATACAGAACATGAAATTATTTATCTATACCCAGTGTATTTTACACATTACACATGCTAACAAATTTGATCTCGCTCTTGCTCCTCTTATCTTTATCAAGGAAAATTGGACATTTCATATACAAAATACAAGATATAAGATACAAGATAAAGGACGATGAAAGATAAACATGTTCAAACTGTTTATAGTCCAAAACTATAATATATTATCTATTATCTATAAATGTATACATGAATGAATCCACAAAACACAAAACATAGAAATAAACAAATATTCCCAAGAAATGACAAAATGTACGTACAACGTACAAAATATACAATATACAATGTAAAATGCAGATTTATCAAATATCAAAGGACTCTCTGTTTATGCCCTTTTCTTTCTTATGACTTGACTTGAGGAGACAAACTTGTCTTTCTTTGCTATCAAAACTTGTAGTCTTGTAGTTTGTATTTGGATGAACAAAGCCTTTACATTGTCCTGGATTTCAAGCAGAGCAGAGCCAAACAGAGTAGAGTAGAGAGTAGAGATATGTTGAACAAACTACAAACTACAAAGTACAAACTGTTCGGTGCACCACTGTCAACTTTATACTTTATATCATATCTCAACTCTTCTTCATCATTCTTATCAATTCTCTCTCTCTCTCTCTCTCTCTTTTTCTCTGTCTCCTTCTTTCTCTTTTCCCTGTCTCCTTTTAGGTTTCTTATCTCTGCTCGACAAACCACAAACCACCAACTAAAGCTAAAAAGTACCGACCAAGAAAAACATGGAAAGATAGTAAAGTCCACTACCAAGTTTGAACGTCTCTACAAAATTTGTACAAGTTGGACGCCAAAGAGATAAGGACAAGGATAAGGAATAGGGAGAGTAGGAAAGGAGTAGGAAAGAAAGGGACAAAGTTGTTAAAGAAATTACTCCAAAATTCCAAAGCTCTAAAAACTCCAAAACTTCAAAGGAAGAGCATCAAAGCTCTACACTCTACACTACACATTGAGCTTTTTACACTGTAATTGCACATTATACATTAACTATTAATATTCAAATTTGGCAAGGATGGAAGATGCAACACTCTTTTAGCTATTTATTTCACAAGAGAATGATGAATTTAAAATTAAAACTCACTATATTTATTAAAAATGTGACGATGCTGGGAGCATTTGTCGAGCTTTCAGCTTTGAGATACATTATTATTTTTTACTGTGTACATTTTAAAGGGCAAGTGTACTGCAGAATGAAGAGTAGATTTAGAGTTTAGATAAGATCAAAAGGGTATTAAAAACAGTAGTGCCGGATGTTGTGTATTTTTTATAATATGAGGTTAGATTTTGAGTATAGAATCTAGATCAAAACAAAAACCGGTAGTGGATTTTTTATTGCTTTATCTCTGCAGCCACTGCCACTGTCATTGTTGTTGTTGTTGTTGTCATTCTCATTTTGAAATTAGGTATGGTCAGGTAATGAGAGTCACGACCTGAGTGGAATTTCATGGCCAATAAACCATCTGTAAGATATTCGTACATATGTATTATATGACTGAAATCTGAAATGAACAACAAAGACTGGAAATTGCTCATGCTAACCTCATCCTAAACCCCAAACCTTTTGAAATTTTGAACTACATCACAGTGCAAAATATCCTCTGCCTTTTCCTTTTCATTTCAGAAATGAGGAGAACCACGGAACAACAATTCCAACATTCAAAATCCACTCAACTTTTCATTTGTGATGACTTTCATCTCTCTTCTCATTTCAGTTTAGTTGTTATTTGTAATCCGTAGTCTCCGTCCAAAATCGGAAATGGGAAATCGGAAATCCAAAATCTTGAGAAGAATTGGAAAATCAAGAAGCCAAATCCAAATCCAAAATCACGAAGCAAGAATCAAGAATCAGCTCTCGCGTCATGACATTCCATGGAATCTCATCAAAAGACCACTTCAAAGTTTAGCCTTTCTCTCCTTCTTTCTATCAATGTTGGTCTCGCCGTTCTCTTCTTCTTCTTCTTCTTCTTTTTGACTTGGTCCTCTCTTTCAAGTCTGACTTGAGTCTGGATTCTGGATTTTGGATTCTGGATGCTGGAGAGTGGAGATTGGAGTCCAACTGAGATCAAGTTACAAGTTAAACGCACACTGAATCCACAATCCACAATCCACCAGCCAGCAGACTTTAGACTCTAGACTCAAGACTCAAGAATTACGAAGCTAGATAAATTCTTTTCTGTATAAGTATACTTTCTCATTTCTCAATTCTCGAGAAACGTTTGATCGCGAATGGAGAATGGAGAAAAAAAGCAAACCAACGTCTCGCTCTCTCTTTCTCTCTTTCTTTTGGTTTGGTTTGGTTTGGTTTGGTTTGGTTCAGCTCCTCAAGTAATCAAGCATCACTATTTCACTCCAATATCAATCTCGGTCTCAATCTCCATCTCAATTTCAGTCTCAATTCCAATCTCAAACTCAAACAGGAAAGAACCTTTGACCTTTGAAATTTGTCTCTCTCTCTCTCTCTCTTTCATACATACAACTTCAAACATAGTCCATGTTACACACATAAATTCATACTTCTTGCTTCTTCACGTTTTGAACGTTTGAAATGTTCTTTGACACTCGCCAAACCACAATCAAAACCACAACCAGAATCCAGAATCCAAATGAGTGAAAGATGAGAAACTCTACCCGAACAGAATATAAAGAAACTATGTTTTACGTTTCAATTTCATATTTCAATTTCAAAAGGAGGACGGGTAAACCAGAAATACGGAATACGGAATATTGAATATTAAAAGAGCTGTACTTTATACCTTTGTGCAGTGCGCATCTGAATTATTAATTATTATAACTTATAACATCTTTTGTCGACTATGCTTTCCTTCATACTTATTATTTATTACAGTCAAGTGTATCATTTTCACAGCTTCCTCTGCTGTTGTGGTCTAGTTGATCAAAATCAGAGTCATCATCATGCGGATCTGGGATTTGGAATTGGATCCTTAAATGCTAAATGCTGAATGCTCCATGCTGAACAATGGAGATGGGAGAAATTAGTTTGGTCTCAGGTGTTGAAGCGAGAGGAGGAGAAAGTCTTTAAATGATACTTCATAATACTTTATAATACAAATGCAAAGCAGACAACAGATGAAGATGAAGATGAATAGAGAATAGAGAAAGCTCTTTGTGGTTTATCTTGTCTCACTCGCAGATTGCAGATTCAGAGATTCGAAGACTCGAGGACTCCAGGACTCGAAATTCACAAACTAAAAAGATGGCAACAAAACTAGCAATGTAATGAAGCGGAGCGACAACGAGAAGTAAACTAATGAGAAACATGGAACTGGATAATGGAGGACGGAGAAGAATGACTTGAAAATGAGTGTGGGTGGGCGGATGTTTTCATGTTGATGTGGATGTGGATGTGCGAAGCTAACGTAATTAAAACAATTTGCCAGCCATCAACTGCCAGGAAATCCACCGCAGTAAAGAACAACAGACAGCAGATACGAATGCAGATACAAATGAAGGAACAGTGTACAATTTACAATTTAGACTTTGGCTGGAGAACAGAGAAACAAATTTATGTACAATCTGCAACTTCCACACATGTATCTTTGTATCTTTGTATCTTTCTATCTATTCATCTCTTTGATCTGTTCATCTTCTCCAATTTCCAATTTTCCTCTGACAATTTGAAGGTAGTGTACAATTATTAACCACACCGTAGACCGTAGAACCGTAGAACCGTAGTAGTAATAATAAAGACTTTTAATTAAAGACGAGGAATATATTCCTCACCTCAGTTTTTTATCCCATTTCCGCCTCCTTTCAACAGGAACGACGTAGTTAATTTGATTCATAAATGTACAACTAATACAACTAAAAGGAGTGGGGAGGAAAGGGATAAAATTCTAAAAATATCACTTAAATCTTCCTTTAATAGCTCGCTGGAACCTGGAACGATCCAAGATCTCAGTCCAAGTGTAACTCCGAGTCTGAGGCTGGGAATAGAAAAAGAGAGGATGAGAAATTGCAATTTCAATTGCAATGGCACTGCTCAGAGTGCAGAGCCAAAGCTAAAGCCAAAGCTCTAGTCGTATATAGTCAAAGTCAGAGTCAGAGTAAAAGTAGTAGTCGTGGCCGTAGCGATGGCAATAACAATAAAAATTGGTACAAGCGAGGATTTGCAGACCAAGCGACCAACTGAAACCGGCTGAATAACGAGCCACGAGCAACCTCAACCAGAAACCAGAAACCAGAAGACGGAAGAAGAACAAGAAGAAAAAAGAAACTGACTCCGCTGGGAATTTTTTAAATTTATGGAGGATCCATGAGGCTTTCCTCTCACATCTCACATCTCAGTGTCTGTAGCTGTATCTGTTCCAGTATTTTTTAGGACAGCACGGGACAAAAACAATCACATTATCAAGCTTCAGAATTAAGGATAAAAATTCCCCTATTTTTGGGTATACTTGAATCTTTGCATTTTTTTGTCCTGGGATTTTATCATTTACTATTATTGCATCCAATAATTTAGTTTGTATTATCTGTATTAGCACACTTTTATGCTTTTAATTATGAGAAAATTGTGATTGTACTTTTTGTGATTTTAAATGAATGAAAAAACCAACTTTTTGCCCCTCTTTCCCCCATTTTGATATGTGCTGTGTTCAAAGTACACAGATCCTCGTTTGATATCACAGAGACTAATCAAAGGAATTGGAAAGCGGAGGAGGAAGAGAACCACGAAGAAGAGGAAGAAGAGGAACATTGAACATTGAACACTCCATTCTTTTCAGCTCACTCATGTTCAGTGTTCAGTGTTCAGCACAGAACAGGATGCCACTTTCTACTAGGAAACTAACCGAGAAAGTATACAGTGTAAAACGGATAGTAGATAGTAGAGACAAAGGAAGAGCGAACCATCTCTTTCGATCTCATTGCTTCACATCATCCGCTTTCTCCTTCTTCTTTCCTGTTTCATCTTTTTCCTCGTCCACTTTGAAATTGGAAATTGGGAATTTTGTACATAGGAAGTTGGCCAAACGTTGTGTGTGTTGTACGTTGTACACTGTACAGTTTGTCTCAAATCCCATTAGTATTCATGAGCGAGGTGAAATTGGAAGGAAATTGAGATGTGTACAAAAACATAAACCATAAGCCACAAACCACACAGTACACAGTACAGAGTACAAACTCATGTGTAACTCCATCTCTTACACATAAAAGTAAAACCAAGGCTCAAGTTTTCCCTTTACCTATGTTGGATGTTGTATACTTGTACTGTGTCATCCCACAACTTTTTGGACGGTAGACGGAAGACGGTAAGCTGGCTGAGGGTGATTGCTCCCAAAATAAAAGTAGGAGAGGAAAGAAAGTGGAAAATGCATGGTAAATTTCCTATAGATTCAAGACATAAGACATAAGACATAAGACATAAGACTCGAGACGAGACAAGACAGTTGAAGAATACAAATGCTTCACTCACAACTCACAAGTCCGTCAGTTGATTCTTCTTCTTTTCTTTATTGCTATCGACCATCGACTGGAGGACTAAAGAATGGAGAACAAAGGATTAGAGAATGAGGTAATACTTTCCACTTTCCACTTGGAGTTGGAGTTGGACTTTGGAAGGACGCCACGTCAAAAGAGAAAAAGATGAGATGAGACTCCTCTGACGTCATTCTCATTCTCAGAGCCAGAGCTCGAAGCTCAAAGCTCAAAGCTATAAGATATAAGCTCAAAGCTCAATAGCCCATCAACTTGAACATCCAAATGGAAATGGAAATTGACGCTGATATTGATATTGATATTGATGGGGATGTGGATAAACGAGTCCATAAAGACTCTGTATTCCACTCAAGTGACCAAAGGAGCAAAGCAGCGAAGCAGCGAAGAAGCCAAGAAGCCAAGAATAAAGGAGAGCATGCGAGAAAATGAAAATGACTTGTGCTATCCGCACAAAATGAAAGCCTCTTTACCCTTTATTCTTTACTCTTTATATCCGTTATACTTTATACTATATACCACATGCTATGCTTGTTTTTACTCCCGTTTCTTCGCTTCTGCTATCTCCAGTTCTAAATGTCTAAATGAGTGCAGGTGAGTTGGCTAGAGAATCGAGAATCTAGAATCTAGATTGTAGCTACATAGTGAATAGAGAATAAAGAGTCAGAGCCAGAGCCTGAGATAGAGAAAGAAAGAGAGAGTGAAAGACATGTTCATGTTCTTTGTTCATCTCTTCTCCTTTTTGGCACTCAATCACTTGACTTTAATTTGACCGTCATCCTCTTTCCAGTTTTCAAGCCCTACGTCACACAATCTTTCCCGTCCTCATTCTTTTGCACTCTCGTCATTGTCACTTTCATCTTCAATCTTCACACACACACTCACATGAAAATAATGAAGAGTCTAGATTCTAGATTCTAGAATCTGGAGGCTCAAGACTCAAGTCTCAAGTCAAATCACGACGTCATTTTCATCACCTTTTTTATTTTGATGAAAAAGTCACAACTTTTAATGTAAAAGTTGAAACAAGCGAAACCAAACCAAATGAAACTACCAAAACCTTTGACATTTCTCTCATTTTAATTTTTATTTTCGTATTTCCTCTCTCTTTAATTATCTTTGTGTTCAAGAAAATAAATTTCAAACAGGGTGAAAGATGAAAACAATAAACTGACTCACATACATTTTTTTACTGTCAACTTTTACTTTCAAAGAACAAAGAATTAAGAATTAATGATCAATATTCAGTGATCCGTGATTTTTAATGAGGACGAAAAGAAAAGTCTCAAATAAGTAAAATGTAAAACTTAAAATGTAAAGTGTGTTAAAATTGAGGTGGATGACAAAGGAAGAAAAACCAAACCCAGAAGGAAAAAATGACAAAGCATAGAACATGTTCAATGTACATTTTACTTTGTACTTTGTACTTTGTACATTGTCAACTTCAACTTCAACTTGAAAAGATGAAAGGGGAAATTACAAATGCTGTGGCAATAGCAGGAGTAGAAGTGAAAATGTGGAAATGTGAAAATGTGGAAATGGAGAAAGGAGGAGAGAATCGGGGGATGGATCGAAGCAGCAGGATTCTAATTCTAATTGGCACAGCAGGATCAGGATCCTCTGGAGCGAGAAAGAAAGAGAAAGCTCTTTCACTCATTCTCCTTTCATTCCCTTTCCTTTATCTACAACATTGTGTGTGTGTGTTGGATGTTGCATGTGCGATTGGGAAAGAGTGAAGCATCGGAGAAAGTGATGTCAGAATGGAATCAACAGATTAACTCATCCACATCAATACTTTTCTCTCCTCTCAAACACTGAAACAGAATGCAGAACACATTCATAGAGAGAACAGCAAAGAGCCACAGAACTCCAAATATAAATTCGCATTTGTATTCGTATTCGTATTCTATTCCTTTCACAGGACACGAAGTAGAGAAATGAAAACCAATGACAAAGACAAAGACAGAATGGAGAATGTGAACAGTGAACAGGTCACACGTCAAAATTTTCATCCCATCATTCTCTTTGTGTCAGTTTCCTTCATTCCAGTTTTCACAGGACTATAATGCATTTTACATAACATGAAAATAACATTCCTGTGATACGCCAATGGAATGGAATATTTTGGAAAATGGGGATGAAAAAGGGGAAAATCCATAAATCAATAGTTTTTCCATGTAAATTTTACATTTTACAATTTCATAGTTCATACTGCTCCATGTTTTTCATTCCTGCATCTTTTCCCTCTTTGTGGAAAGCTTCAAACCTTCGCTTCATCATTCTTCTTTTATCTGTAGTCTGTAGACTTGAAGAGTTGAAGAGGAGGAGGATTAGCAACATTTTCCACTTTGTTTCAACTAACAAGTTACTAGGAAAAGCCATCCGATTCAGATCCAGCACCAGCTCCAGCTCCAGCTCCAGAGCTGGCCTCATTTTCCTCCATCTCGGATCATTTAAATATTCAAATTACAATTAGAATTTCAACTCCAACTCCAACTACAAACTCTAAACTCTAAACTATAAACTCAAGGCTCCAACTCAAATTCGCATTCGCATTTTGATTCCAATTTTGACTGGGGCTGGGGATTAGGTTGGGAATATCAGAAATTGGGAAATTAGAATGCCCACGCTCATCCATTAATTGTGCATTCCTTCCCGTCGCCTCCTCTTCCAGTCTTCAATTCTTCCAGCCCCAATCCTCAATCCTCACTCTTCACTCTTTACTCTTTACTCTTTACTATTCACTTCCGTCATCTCCTCTTTCACTTATTTATTCTTCCAATTAAGTCAATCAATCTGCTGTTACGTACACACGTACAAATTACACACGCCAAAATCCTCCTGTAATACTTTCAATTTTCTATAATTTATTCTAGAGGAAAGTATAGTGGAAAACTGGATTAACCTGGCCCCTGGGAAAGGGCAAAGGACTCGGATGATTCAAAATAGAAAGATTGAAAATATCTGTAAAGTAAGTGACCCAATTTCTACGCAGCCAAAGAATGAATGCTGAATATTCATATTCATATTTCTCCTACTTTTACCCTACTTATCTTTCACGTCATCTACTTTATCATTTGTGATTTATTGACCATTGATCATTGATTTGTTTTGATACTGTTTTCAATCATTGGAATCATGAGGTAAATGGTAAAGTTACAAGCTCTTTTTTATATATCTATTTCATGTAACAATTTCATCATTTCCTCCATTTGAGAAATTTCACAGGGTTTGAGGACTCTTAATTCAAAATACAAAATACAAAATTAAAAATCCAAAATCCAAAATTCAAAATTCAAAAGACCAGGAATTATATTTGAGAAAGGAGAAAAGAGTACGTGAAAGTTTCTTGTAAGGCTTGTGAGAGGAATGAGCTTGGTTGAATCTAGAAAAGAGCATCTAGAATAGAGATTCCAGGGACAGAAATGGAGACGGAGATTGAGTATTCTCATCTCATCTCTCTCCTCATGAAATGCAAAGAAAAGAAAAGAAAAGAAAGGAAAGGAAAGTGGAATGGAGACTAGAGAAACTAGAGTTGGGAAGATGGAGTGAAGATGGGAATTTACGTGTGCCATTTGGCATTTGATTCGATTCCACAGCCATGAAAATGAACCGGGATTGGATTCACTCATCCACCCAATTCTTCCTCCTCTTCCTTTCTCCAACTTCCCTTTCCTGTTCTTTCTCCCCTCTTTTTCTTCTTTCGTCTAGTTTAGTCTACTCTTTTTTATTCCCACACATTTGGATTCACATTCGCATTCGCATTCGTTTTCTTATTACGGTGGTATTGTGTGCAACGGATGACCGAATTCATATCTACTCGAGTATTATGTGTTATGTATTATGTACAATTCCTCCTTTTCTCTCTTCACTCTTCTCCTTCTTTTCCTCCTTCACCATTCGGAAATCCGATCTTCGAAATTTGAAATATTGTCCCTGTTTAAAGAATGCACACTGTACACTTTATTACATGTAGAACACGATATAAATGTAAGTATACAATTATTTGTGGAATGACGTCAATTGAATTGAAAAAAATTAAGACCTTGAATTTCATAAAATTCTTCCAGCTCAAAATTTTTATTATCTAATGTGAATCCATTCACACTTTTTCCTGAGGAGATTTTTACAAAATGTTCATGGCCTTGAAATTCTCCTCAAAGAAGAAGAAGAAGAAGAAAAATAAAAAGAAGAAGCAGAAGAAGAAGAAGAAGAAGAAAAAGAAAAAGAAAAAGAAGAAGAAACAGAAGAAGCAAAAGAAGAAGAAGAGGAGACAGAAAAAACGCCACACATTAAAGATATAGATCCCCGAGTTTTGTGCAATTTTAGCAATCTTGTGTCCTCTAATGTAGAAAATAGAGTGATGGAATAAAAAATAAAATGTTTAGGATTTTTCTACTGAAAATTCGTGGAATCGCAAGTAAAAGTACATACATAAGAATTTTGTATTGAGGATCAGTAAATCACCTCGAGAATTTTTTTTGCAAGCTCTGAGCTCTTGCACTTTTTTGAATTGAGACTAGAG
Source organism: Sminthurinus signatus (assembly GCA_019776565.1). Taxonomy (NCBI): domain Eukaryota; kingdom Metazoa; phylum Arthropoda; class Collembola; order Symphypleona; family Katiannidae; genus Sminthurinus; species Sminthurinus signatus. The sequence goes on from JABASP010000499.1 coordinate 19,136, forward strand.
AATTGACTGTTCACTCCTCACATTCCAGATTCCAAACCCTAGATTCCAGACTCCAGTGGGAATGGAACGGAGACTGACTGTTGCTCAGAGCTCAAAACTGTTGATATGTATTTTACATGTATGGACATGAAAAATGAGATATGCTCTACAATATTATATTTTAGAACTTTTATTTTTTCCCTCAATAATTTGTATACCTCTCTCAAAATAATTGATGTATTACACCATCATTATTTTTATTGTAGTATAAATAAGGTTCAACGATGGAAAAAGAAGAAGAAAAGAAGAAAAGAACAGTGAAAAGAATAGTAGAAACGAGGGTAGTGATAGAATGTTTTAATGAACCGTATCTGTGTAAAAATGTTGTGGAATGTAAAATGTAAAATGTAGAGCGTGGAGTTTAGAGTGTGGCATTATCGATTGTCTAAAAGCAATTTGCGTATTTTAAAATTTGGGTTTACACACTCTTCATTCTAGATTCTAGATTCTAGACTTGTAGACTATGTACTATGTATTCTTTATAGAGTGGAAAGGAAAGTACATGTAGACTGTGGATACTTTCTAGCTATACTAGTAAACTGGAAAACTGGAGAGTGGAGACAAAGAAGAGGAAAGATCGATGAATTCATGGCCACGAAGCCCCAATGACATTGACATCTGTTGCATCTTCCCAAACTCAAACTCCAACCCAAAATCAACCAAACCAAACCACACACACAGATAGTGAAAGGAGGAGAAAGAACAAACAGTTTCGTGGTGTGAGGCATCTCTGGGCCAAGTATTCAAATATTAAACAGTACACTAAAATCCCTTCCTTTTTTCCCTTTCATTATCTTAAAATGCATCGATATTCAAAAATTACTACACCAAAAAAACATAAAGATACTAAATACTAACACTTTTAATCCAAGTTTTCCCTTAACTCTGTAAAGAATTTGAAAAAGCTATTATATAAAAAGCTTTTTATTGTAAAAAATGCTTTTGTTTTAAATTGCACAGAATACAGAATGTTTTTTACTATTTAATACACGCAGTAGTAAAAATCGGGGATTTTAGGATAAAACGTTTTATGTTTTTTGTGTACAATGTACATTGTACATGAGACAATTACCGTTGCACTGAGTTTGCATTTTTGAATTGTCTTGGTAAATGAGGAAAGTGGGTCAGTTGTCTATGGTGATGTCCTGTTCATGTTTATCGTTTATGGTTTCATGTGCATGGATGCACCGACCCAAAATACAGTCACAGTGAAAGTTACAGTATACAGAAGAATAAAAAAGAATAGACGGAATAAAGTCGCATGCTACGTTTAGTTTAGTTTATTTAGTATGCGCGGATATTGATGATACTTTGAAATGCAACTCAACTCGCACAGCGTACATCGTACACCGTCATGGCATGTCCTGCCATTCAATTTAATGTTATGCTGTTGTGCCATGTGCCATGTTTTTTTTGCCATGTCCTGCCAGCAATAAAACTAAAAGGAGAAAAAGGAGGAAAGGAAAAGTGCAGTGGGATTGGAATTAGAAGTGGAATTGGACTTGGCATTTATGATGTATGATGTACAGTAGGTTGATGTAGGCTTTGATGTTATACAGAATGGAATAGAGATAGAGATGGAAAGTTATTATGCAGCGCCACCTTGCGGAACTCCCCTGTACCACCAACTGATGCATTGTATTAGATGAATGAGGATGAGTGATGCTACTCAGGATGGATAGATGGCAAAGTAGTGAGGAGAAAGGGAACTAGAACTAGGAGGAAAAGACAGGAGAGAAAGAAGACACTTTCTCCGGGAGAAAGCACATGTGTGGGTATGGTATGGTATGAAAAAAAGCACGAGTTTTAATAAAAGTAGAAAGATGTTGTTCTTAGTTCTTACCCTTCCGAGGCGATGGATGAATTCCTGGACATGGATTTGGGTGACATATCAAAGTCCGAGTCGGATCGATAGAGAAACGACTCCCGTCTCGGCGGTTGAGCTTGAAGCACGAGACCGGGTGATGGTGCTCCACCACCTTCCAACGGAGAACGACCCGCTCCTCCATTCTCAACGTCAAAACTAAAATTTTTGGATTCAAAAGGAAAAAATTATTATTATTATGCTTTTTAATAAAAACTTTATTGGGGATTTACCATTGACAATTGACAATCGAAAATCAAAAATTTACGTGATAAAAACACTCATATCACCAATACCGAAATTGTATGCATTTAATAAACTCAAATAAATTCACAAACTTAAACAATGAACCAACATTTATGTGTGAAAATTTAAATACGGTTTGGATTTCTTCCTTTTAGAAACCACATAAAAATTCTCAAAGCTAAATCTATGTTAAGAAAGGCTAAAGAATCCAACATGTTACTCCGTGTCGAATTTGAAGATTCAAGAACCGCAAGTCACAAATCTTGAACTCAACTGGGACTGAAAATTGTAAGAGTGGTGAAAGGTGGTGAAAGTCAATTAATTCTACTCTACTCTTTTCACATGGTTAATTTTGCATGGATTCACGGACTGATTCTGATGTGGTGACATCTATATTATATTTAGATTAGACTAAATATGCAGATACAGATATCTGCATATTGTATTTTGGTTTAAATTTTAAACAGAGTGGAAATGACAGAAACGCTCCTACAATTTCTTGACTCTACACTCTACACTTGTTTTCAAAAGGTACAAGTTGAGACAGGTGAATTGCATTGCCATTTGCCATTTGATACAATTTAGAATGCACAAGTACAAGTACAGTGTACAAAGTACAAAGTACAATGCACAGCGTATCTAAAATGTGAGGATTGAACAGTGAGCAAAGATGTCAACGAGACTACGAGGGACGGAGAGGAAATCTAAAGACGGAAGGAATTGACACTGACATGAAAATGCTTTTAAATCCCCTACTTCTCTTCTCAACTCAACTCAACTCAATACTTCCCTCTTCTCTCCTCTTTTATTCTCCTTGTTCATTTTTTTTCACATTTGCATTCCCATTTTTACTCTTTCATTTTTTTTTCTTTTCCACTTTTACTTTTACTTCCATTTTCACTTTTCACCCTTTGGCTTGACTTGACTTAACTTGGGTTGACAGGGAGAAACGCGGGACGTTTTCATTCCCTTCAATAACTCTCACTTTACCCATAATGGACTAAAATTAGACAGATTTCCCATTTCCATTCTTCAGTCTAGAATCTAGAATCCACACTGTACAATTCAAAGAGTAGGTGGTCCATATATAAATAAAATGGGAAAGTTGCACACTATTCACAATTCACAATTCATAATTTACAGGTACTGTCAAAACATTTCCATTACTCACAATTCTCAGGACAAAACGAAACGTTTTACCACAACCAGACAAAAAGATGCCAACGCACATGTCAGAACCAGGAAGTTTGAACAAAAATCCCCTGGGAACTATTTACAAACCAAGCTGTAGAACGTAAAACGTAGCATTTTCAACAAAATGGTAAAAGGTAAAAGCGGGAAAGTATATATTATATATAAACTATAAACATACAAAGAAAAGCTTTCTCTCCCGAAAGAAAGCTCATTGAAAAAAAAGAGTAAATAAAAATACAGGACAAAAGTAAAACTATATGAAAAAACTATATGGGAAACTGGAGAATGGAGAATAGAAAATACTAGTAAAGTGAAAACTGGAGACTGTAGATTCTTTCTGACTGATTGTTATGCTGACTGTTGACTGTTATTTTGTCCCATTGTTAACATTGTAATTGTCACTTGCACACTTTCTCTTCTCTCATAATACTATTTTATCACCAATTTCACCTTCATTAGAAACATTTCAATGCCTTTCCACATTCTACATTCTACGTGTGCTGCTTTATTTCGGGTTTCTTTACCTCTTTTATTTTTGTCTGTAGATACTCTTTGAATTCCTTTGAAAATACAAAGTTCCACTGGATTGAAATTCCTACTCATTTTTCTCACAGTAAAAGAAAAAAAAATAGGTTTTTTAAAAGTTCAAAATTCTAAGGGTAAAAAATAATTGCGGGAATTTGGGAACTTGGAAACTTGGGAATTTATGCCAGTGACAGAAAAAAGGGGGGAAACTGAAAAGGTATACGTTTAAATAAAATGGATACTTTTGCGTCCCTGAAAAAAATGTCCTAAGATTTTAACATTGTAGTTTTTTTGAATTATCCGGGGATTTTAAGATTTTTCATCTCCAGTGCTTTACCAGTGACACACACTGACAATGACAATGAGCGGAACTGCACTGCATTAATAATTCACCTTCCCGATTCCCACCTTCCATCTCACATTTAACATTTAACATTCAACATTCAAGAGCACAGAAGACAGAAGATACTTTGCTCGGTGAAATGGGGAAATTACAAATGTACGTCGCCGTTGGGAGCTCTGATTTCTGACGTGTCTCATGTCTGATGAACTGTGTAATACGTACATGTATGTATAAAGTACAATGTATAATGTGCATTTTAAGTACGTCAAAATCCAAAGTAACACCAATCCAATTCACTCGCCTCTTCTATTTTTTTGTGCAAATAACATGTACAATGTACAATATTTACACGTTGTGAATCAAAAGTAGGAAAAGAAAAAGAAAACAACCATTAGTTTTTTCTCTCAATGTCTCTTTCTCTCTCATTGCTTAGATACTAGATACAGAACATGAGTTGATTCATCTTTCTTGTCTCCATAGTGTCTCTAGTTTTGTAGGTAGGTGGATAAATAGATAGATCCATTTCCCTCGAACTCATAAGTGCAACTCTTGCACGTAGAATGTAGAATCTAGAATCTCGAATGTAGAATGTAGAATCTGAGTGCTTTTACCATCTTCTCCGTATTTTCATTTTCCATTTTCCATTTGAAATACCTACGAGAAAATCACCATCTTTATTCTATTCTATCACTCTATATTTCCTATGTATGCTTTTTCCTTCCTCATTCCTTCATTTTCAAGGTTTCGCTACACACGAATGTCTTGAGTCTTGGAGATACTTTTGTATTTCCCTTGAAAATAATTTTTGAGATGTGTACATAAATATTTTTATCCATTTGCAAGGAATCTTGAGGAAAAATAGTCTAGCGTCTAGAGTCTTGAGACTTGAGCTCATTTTCTACCTTTTCCCCGCACTAATAGTCTCTTTTGTCATCTCATTTTGTGTTTTGTGTTGTTTCTGGTGTCGTCAGAGTTATCAACGGAATAAAATTGTCTATTATATTTTCTCTATGGGTTGTTTCTTGTTTCGCTTCAAGCACCGAAACTTCGAAGCATCGAGACACCGAAGCAATGGTGAGGATGACGATGAAATTTGTCTCGTAAATTATCAAGTATACACATTTTCCACTCCTTTTGTTTCCTCTCCGTTGAAATAGGATCAAATCAAGACGGAGAGAAATAGAAAGAAAGAAAGAATCAGAATCAGAGAATCAGAGAATCATATCTATAAAACCCGGCACCAGAGACACCAGAAGATGGGAAAATGGAAAGGCAAAAATGAAGTTTACGTTTTCACTATCTTTGCACAAAGTATAAAGTATAGACTTTGGGCCGTAGGTAAATTTATTCATGTAAAAAACATGGAAATGATTTCATGCTGTATGCATTTTCTTTTACATAATCCTCGATGGATGGAAGATGGAAGCTTCTTCTCTTTCTCTTTCTCTCTCTTGGAAATTTCATGCCGGTGAATCTCCATGAAAGAAAGAAAGATATTCCCATTGTACAGTGCAAATTGTACAGTGTATTATAAAGTAGTATAAAATGGAGCATATGTTTTGTTTCTAGGAAATATGAAAATATACACAGACATGATATTTATACTTTCCATTTTCCATGTTTTCCATTTGTTGTTTGTTTGCCTGTTATTTATTGTGTTGTTTCATTTCATTCCTCTTTGATGCTTTGTTAGGCGAGGCAAAGCAAGGCTTGGATTGGCTTGGCTTTGGAATGGTGGGAAATGAATATTGCAGAGCGCAGTATACTTTATACATGTATATTCTCTTATTACAGGAGAGAGGATCCGTGCTTGCTGATTCGCCTCATTACCTTGATAAATTATTCTCGGGATTCCTAAATGAGAAGATTGCAAATCCTTTCTTTGTTTGTGAAAGTTGGAAGCAGAAAGCAGAGTTGAAGAAAATTTTACTACAAACTACAAAGAGCTCATCAACAAAGTCACACACATGTAGATTCTACACTCTACACTCTACACATTATCTTTTACTACCTCATATTTTCACCTATACAAAACTTTTACATTTTATATTTTATATTGTACAATGTTTATGTACAATTCATATTTACTACAAGACAGAATACAGAATAACAACCCGAAGAAAAGGAAATAGGAAAGAAATGCAAGTGGAAATAAGAGTCATGTAAAAATTATACAAGAGGAAAAGCTCCACGTTGGATTGGACTTTGTACACAGTCAAAGTAAAATATTATATTGAATACTGAATACAGCTTTAAAAGGAGTGGATAAGAAAAGTAGTAGGATTTTTCTGGCTGCTGAAAACCCCAGGATTTCGATTTACGATTTACAGTTTACAATTTACAACTTACGAGTCTACAAACCCTTGACTTTAGAATTTAGAATCTAGAATCTGGAATCTAGACCACTTCTTTTCCGTCTGAGAGGCTTTCCCTTTCTTCCCTTTTTCCCAAGTATATAAATAAATCAAAAATAAATGCATTGTGTATTTTTTTGTATTATATTTGGTCAGCGTTGTGAGTGAATGAGTTTCCTTTCATTTTTAACTCTCAAGACTCAAGACTCAAGGCAAAGGATTTAAACACTTTATACAAATAAATAAAGAGAAAAAGAGAGGGAATTTGATTTCTACGGAGAATTGCGAATTGAAATGTTGAAAATGTCAATACTCCAATGCCAATACTCCAATGCCAATTCCAATGTGGAAAAAAAGGTTATAGTGGTTGACCTGTGAGCTTTAATCCGTTTTCTTGAGCGTCCGGAACTCCGAGTCCCACTGAATCGACGACTACTTTCCCGTCCAGTGGAATTTCCTCCCGAGGTTATCTTGAGAGAGTTGGATGGTTTTAAACGTGACCCTGTTGTACTTGTACTTGCTCCTGCGGAAGTCCCTCCTCCCCCTGTTGATCCACCAGTGTTACTAGCATTAGCACTAGTATTTGCACTCGTAGTATTGTTGCCACCAGCACCACCACCTGTGAATCCAACTCCTAAATTTGCACTGTCTGGGGAAAGGGAGGAGGCCATTTTATTGAGACCCGCCGTACAAGATGTTGATGTTGAGAAGGGGACGGAGATCCTCTTGTGTCTCCTTCGACTCTTGGAGGGCTGTCGACTCGGCCCTGGCCCTTCAGTAGAATTTACTCCCGGGGTTTTAATTTCACATTTGGCCTCTTTTCTCTCATCCACAGCTACATTTGAATCAATATCCACGTCAATGTCCAATTTTAGGGTGGGGTTCGTGTCAACCTCCGTTTTTGACCCTGAAGCCGATGGAGAAGGAGAAGCCGGGTCTGTTTCCCCAGAATCTCCAGAAACTCCGGCTCCAGCCTCGTCAGTGTTTGATGTTTGTTGTGAGGTTGTGCTGGTACTGGGTTTGGGTTTGGTACTATTGGGGTTTTTGTTGAAGGAACGCCACCAATAAGACAGAATCATCAAGACTGTGAGCATGCCAAACGGAGCACGCTCAAAAGACCAATACCAAGACCAAACCAAGACCAAGACCAACCAGCACAATTTTTACTAGGGAAGAAACACATTGAAACTGTCTTGAAATGTCTAATGTCCAAAATCCAAACTTTCACAATTCACAATCCACAATCCACAACAGTCATTTTTTCTACTGTTCTTTTTCTGTTTCTGTATCCTTGACATTCTTGGTTTATCGCCCGTAGGAATTTATTTATTTACTTATTTATTTATGTGTGCATCAGGGAACATTCCCATTTTTTCCTTCCACCTTTTGTTGCCTGGAATTTACAATTATTTTAAACGGTTCCATTTTCCTCTCTTTTCATTTATCATTGTCAGGAGTTGGGAGTCGGGAGGAGGAGAAGGAGGCACTCAGAAGGTGACAGAGAAAAAGGAGCAGCTGCATTGATTTTTTGTTTCATTTATTAACCTTTGCTGGCACTCGAACTGGCACTAGAACTAGAACTAAAGCTGGAACTGGAACTTTACTGTACTTTACGTTGAGTGCTTTCACTTTAGCAGCCGCGCTGATACTGTCATTGCTTTTCCTTCTGCCATTCTGCATCTTTTGACACAAACATAATGCAACGTCTATATATTGTATATTTTATAATGTACACTTTACAGTTACACATATAGATTATAGATACTTATAAAGTGGAATGGAATTCCAGTCGTCCGTTCCAGGCTCATCCTTTTGTTCCCTCTACTTTATATTTACTCTCTCGTCCTTTTCACTTCAGTTCATTTAGCTTGAAATGGAAGTGGAATCGGAATTGGAATTCCAGCTCCAAGTTCCATATTCAAGATTCCAACAAAGAACAAACATTTTCCACAGTTGAAATTCCACAGATCTCAAGATGAAAAGTAGCCGAGTCAAAGGCAAAAACAAACTATTTCTCAAGAACAAACGGCTGTATTTGTGAGGGGTGAGGGAATATTAACTCTGAGTCCAAATTCAAATTCACATTCACAGTCAAATGTGAATCCAAATTCCAGTCCTGAAATTCAAAACTCCAAATGGTGCAGAAGGAAAGACAAAAAACAAGTTAAACAAAATCTTTATGGATCCTCAAACACTGCATTCATTTATTTAAGAAGACACAAAAACTTGGGTTTGGTCTTGGACTTGGACTGAAGAATATTTGTTGAAGAAAGTTGTTCCACTTTGAAATGGAATTGAGAATTTGAATTTCTCAACTCTTCAACTCATTACGATTATCATTTTATTACTTGTTCACATTCACATCCACATTCAGAAGCTATGCAAGCACCAGGATTTCCGAGTACGTGTGCGTTGAATATATTGGACACTCAAGACGTTCACGTTCAAAACTGGGAGTGGAAAAGCACATAAGCACAAAGTTGAACGTAGATTTTTGGATCTTGGATTTTTTTTCATCTCCTTTCACCGGAAACAGATTTCCTTCCAACAAATTGGAGTCACAGAGTTCAGAGTTCACAAATGTATGTTTTTTCCATGGAGGAGAGGAATGTAATTAATTATTCAAAGTTCACAGTCATTGGAATGGAATGGAAAGAAATGTGTGTAATGTTACGTGTGCTGAAATGGGAGAAAGTTGTAGGAATTTTATGTATTTCATGTATTCAAATTTAAATTTTTTGTTCGCTCCTTCTCATTCTTATTTTTTATCTTGTCTTTTCTCTATTATTTTACAACGCTGTTTGTCTTTGTCTTTATCTTTATCTTTGTTCTTTTCCCCTTCTTTTTCTTTCGCCTTTGGCATTTTCACTTTGACTTGACTTTGATATTAACTTTTGTAGTAACTGGAGAAAGTAGAGAAAGTGGAGAAAGTCAAGGAAGTCAAGAACTTGGAGAAAGTCGAGAAAGTCAAGGGAAGAAAGTATCTAGTTGCTGTTCATAATGAGTCGCTCATTAGAGAGACAAAAGTGAAAGTGGGTGAAAGTGGAACTCGAATTCCAGTTCGAGTTCCTATTTGGATTTGACGAGTGAGGAGAAACTGAGCAAATTGGTGTGATCCTGAGTTTTTATAGAGCCAAAAGATATATTACTCACTTTATGAAATATTTGTACTTGTATTTTACTCGGAGAAAGTTAGTTTTGAATGAAGAATGAATAATGAGTAATTGACTCACTACTCTCAAAATTTACTCCTGATACAACTAAAAAATCCAGTATTGACAAAACCTCAAGATTCAAGCTTCTAAACTATAAACTCTAAACTTTGCAGGACAAATGAAATGAACTGAAATCCGAACCTAATTTTTTCAAAGTAAAATGTAGAAGATTAGTTGGCCACGCTAATTTTTTTACCTCAAAAGTTTACAACTGTTTTTACATCATATTCTATCAAGCTTTGAGAAAAGAGCATTAAGCATTAAGAAGTGATGGAGATGGAGAACAATTGAAACACAAGGGTTGACTTGATTACGTGTATAATGCATAATGTACATGGGCGCGGATTTTGAAATTTAAATGTTCCTCACGTAATTCAGGGGAGATAATTTAATTTTGAATGGAATGAAATTAGTCTAGTGGCGGATATGGTTCTATGTTCTAATGTTCAGTGTTACTTTCCAATAAATAGGTTTATTATGAAAGAAAAGGTAATTGAAAGAAACTGGTTTTGGTTCTGGTTCTGGTTCCGATTCTAGTTCTAGATCTAGATCTAGGTTTAGGCCTATTTTCATTAGAATTTTCCAATGAGATGCTTGAAACTGACAAGGAAATTGAGATGGGTATTCTGTATTCTACATTCTGTATTAAGTATTCTGTTATTGTGGTGGTAAGAACTTCCTAGTGGGAGAAGGGAGTATACAGTACACACTACACACAGTGCACAAAGGATTGAATTGTAAATAAAAAGGATTCAATGGACGTCCAAAAGGAGGAAGAAGGAAAAGGATTCAATACGGTCGGAGCTGGAACGTGTTTAGAAATTAAAAGTGAAGACTCTGCTTTTGTAATTCAAAAACGTTCATAAATTAATTCTAGCCTCGTCCCTCTTTCCCTCTTCTCTGTCTTCCTATTGTACATTTATTCTGTATTCTAGAATCTAGAATCTAGAATCTAAATTCAAACCGCTTTCCCTTTCCCTTTCCTTTTGTCCCTTTCTTCCGCATCATTTCCATGATGTACATGTACATTAATAGTATACGCTTTACATGCTACATGTAAATTAGAGGAGTTTACTTCTAGAGCATCTGTTTTTATTTTTTATGCACCAACACCTAGCTCATTTAGCCCAATTAAGCTCCACCATTCCCCTCCATCTCCATCTCAACAACAACAGCATGCAACAAGAAAAGGACGCCAATTTTCAAAATATCGATCCATCTATTTTATACGTCAAAACTAAATTTTCCATGGACTAGGAAATGGCAACTTGAAAGTGAAAGTACAAGTAAAAGTAAAAGTATATTATGAAATTAGCTTCTTTGAAAAATGGAAAATACATACAACATACATCATACATAATAAATAATAAGCCTCCCCTTAGAATTTTTGAACTAGTAAATGCATATAGCATATAGTAATAGTAAACTAAGTGGAAGAACATGGAACCTGTTGCTGTTACTATTGCTCAAATGGACAGGAATTTTGGAAACAGGGGACTCAATAATAATAATACTAATACTATTTTATGCATCTACTCTGCGTCCTACACACGAGCTATGAGTTGGGAGTTATCGATTGAGCCTCACTCCTCAACTTTTTCGCATCATTAATTTTGCTGTCATTCCCTCATTCAATTCACTTTCCCATCTTTTGTTCCGCGACAGAGTAAAAAATCTAATCAAATTTTGAACACCACTCCCTCACTCCCTTTCTCTCTCAAGTACTTTGCAGATTAGTGTGGAATGTATACAGTATACAGTATACAGCTAAAACTTGAGGAGAAAATGGTGTTTGAAATTTTTTGATGGTTTATGCAACAGTTTCAGTTCCAGCTTCTTATTCAGCAAACTACAAACTAGAGAGTAGAGAAAACGTCCAGTTTAATGAGTTGCATCATTAATAACACAGTACAAACCCACAAGAACATGTTTTGTTTTTATACAAAATACTATAGAAAAATATTGTACAATCCCGCTAAAAAATGAAATCAAGTTACTCAGTGTAGAGAAAATGTAGAGAAAATGTAGTAAAGTGTAAAATTGTTGTATGTAGATAATCAAACCAAAAAACAAAGGAATCAAAGGAATTTGTAATCAATCTGTATCTAGTATCTAGTATTTAGTCTACCACGTTTTAAAATGTAATTTTCTACGTATTCTCCCATAAGAATTGAGAGTAGAGATCCCTCCTAATTACAATAAAATGCAGTGTATGCACCCTGTGTTTCCTCTGTTTGAATACAAAATACAAAAGCTTTTCTCCTTTCTACAGCCGTTGCTCCGAGGTGATCTGCATGCCTAATTTGGAAATTAGATTTGTGATTGGGGTTAATTATAATTAGATTTCAGTAGTTTTAGTTTGACAAAATGGATGGATGCTCAACGCGCGGGTTGCGAGATGTTGAATTTTGAATACTGACAAACTCAACTCAATACAGGGACATTACAGCTAATTTCATTCTAATGAGGATGTCACTACCAATTTTAACTACTTTCACATCACTTTCTCCCCACTAAAATCCACTCCACTTTCACTCTTCTCTCCAAAGGAACAAACTTTTGAATTAAAAACTGTATCGTTTTTGGACACTCACTTTTTTAAATGGAATTTTACTACAGATATTCAGTCCTACTTTTATTTTTTTTAAATAGGTTCACTTTACTTGAAAAATTAAAACTTTTTATTGCAAACTTGACCACATTTTTATATCACTGCCGGATTTACCGAGGAAAAATTACAGAGAGAATTTCTCTAGTTTACTAGTATTTAATGATGACGGCGAGAGCGAGACGGAACAGAAAAAGAAACCGTGATGTAGATTCCGAGGAGCAAGAAGCAACTGAAATTTGCTCAGTGTGCTCAGTGTGAGAGAACCGTCGACGAGGACGAGAACGAGAACAAGAACGAGAACGAGAACGAAGACCGAAGCGCGTACCAGCGAACAAGAGAAAGAAAGACAGAGAGAACGAGTGAGCCAGCGAGCAGGCGGATGGGTGAAAGAGCGACTTGTTGAAACAGCTCTTCACAGCAGGGAGGAGAAAAAAGACAGTGAAAAGGGAAACCTGCCAATGCCAGTGCCAATACGAATACGAATACGAAATACTGGAACTTTTCCTAATGAATGGAAAGAAGCTTTGGTCACTCCTATACTTAAATCCTCTGGCTCTAAACTTAATCCTTTATCTTATAGGCCTATTTCTATTCTACCATACATTTCTAAGGTTTTTGAGCATATCATTTTCTCTCGCGCTTGTGGATATGTTGAAAGTCATGATCTACTCTCTAAACATCAGTATGGGTTCAGAAAAGGCAAGTCTTGTCTTCTTGCACTTACTGATCTAACTCATAAAATTTTTACCTCTATTGAAAAAGGTCTCTATACTGCTGTATTATTTGTAGATTTAAAAAAGGCTTTCGATACAGTGTCCTATCCTAAACTCCTTCAAAAACTCAAAGCCAAATTTGATCTACCTCTTTATCTCTTAAAAATACTTTGTAGTTATTTGAAAGGTCGAAGCTTTAAAATTAGATTGGGGTCTTTTATCTCTAAATCATACCCTCTTAATGGTGGCATTGCCCAAGGCAGTGTTTTGGGACCATTCTTGTTTATTCTTTTCTTTGATGATATTTGTGAAGTAGTGAAGGATCCTACTCTTTATGCAGACGATTGTGGTTCTGTTTGTAGTGCAGTTTCTCCCGTCGAGCTTAAATTAGAACTTGAGAGGGTCATGCTTGCTATTGACAAGTGGTGTATTGACAACGATATGGTTGTGAGTTTTGAGAAGACTCATTTCATGGAGTTTTATAATCCTCACACACATCGCGTTGCCAGTATACAGTCCCTGCTCTGTAATAATAATACTATTTCTGAGGTTAGTTCTTTTAAGTATTTAGGGATTATCTTTGATAACACTTTAAGCTTTAAAAAACATGGTGATTTAGTATGTAAGAAAATCGCCTTTAAATGTAACAGGCTCATTAGATATAAGAGATTTATTCCTTTTAAGATTATGTCAACTGTGTTTAAGAGTCTTGTGTTTTCTCAAATTGACTATGGTTTACCTATCTATGCTTGTGTACCTGATTATGTTATTAACAATATGCAAAGAATTATTGACCATTTCCTGAAATGTTGGTTTATAAAAGGACATTGTTTCAATAGAAAATTCAATGGTATTATTGACTGTAATGTTAAAACTAAGAAAAGGCGTAATACGTATAATTTGAATGATTTCTATGAAAGCTTTAGTATTTTAACTATTAGTGAACGTATTACTTTTATGACTATGACTACTGTTTGTTCCTTTTTCCTACTCAAAGATATACCTATTTGTTTTGAAAATTGTATTAATGTTATGCGTCTTAACACACAACATACTGTACACAACACACGTTGTACACGTAACTACTATGATTTCATTATACCTCTCTCTTCAGCTTTTTATCACAAATCTTTTTACTATCGTGTTTGTAAGCTTTGGAATAGCTTACCCTTAGATATGAAACAAAATGTTCATTGTAATTTCCGTTTTAACTTAAACCATTGGCTTGTTTCAAAACGCGATAAAAACAAAAATATTTATTTATATTAATCTTGTTTGTATTAGTTTATGTTCATGTCTTTTGCTGGAAATCAGTTTCTAACTGAGCTTTTTGACAATAAACCATTAAATTAAAAAATTAAAAAAATTAAAAAATGCCATACAATAAACTCACAATCAGACACTCACCACTTCCAACTCTCCGTATACTGTACTGGTACTGTACACATCAGATCAGAACAGAACATTTCAAAATATGGGAGAAAGTACCTCTTTTACTTTTTACCTTTCACTTTGGGTGAAAGTGAGTAAAGGAAAGAAAAATCCAACCGAAATTTTCCCCTCTTTCATTTTTTATGTCAGTTCTTTAGAGAAACCTATTCAATAAATGTACAATAAAAGAAAACCCACAGTCCGCATTTTACTACCGTCGGCATTGGCAAAACCATTGATAGACAGTTGATTTGATTGTCTTTTTTTCTTGAGGAAAAATCAAAAACACTCTTGATGATTTTGTCATTTTTCCACTTGAGGTATTTCATTTCATTTTTCATTGCGTTTAATTTTTCAATGGAAAAACTACAGAACTGTACCAATGTCATTTTTATTCTAAATCCACATTGCACAAAAAGGCTGGAGTGGTTACGCTTTGAAATTTCAAATGCATTGTTCATTCATTTTGTCCATTCTCTTCCTTTGTTCATGGCTCAAGGTTCACTATTCACTATTCATTATTTACGATTTACGGTTCATTGTTCACTGTTCACTGTTCATGATACACCCAATTATTTTAAAAAGACGTAATTTGTTCATTAACCACGCCAATCTTATAATTTTCAACTTGAAACCCCCACATATTTTTTCTGTACCATCAAACCATCTACCATCTAGAATTGAAAATTGAAAAGGAGGGAAATTTGATGGCTGTTGTTTGTTTGAAAATTACCCATTAGCCATTTTCTCTGGAATTTAGGATAATTGAAAATTGAACCACACACAACAATTTACAATACTATAGAAAATAGAAAATAGAATAGAATAAAAAGACAAGTTTATTCAACTTTCAAGTTTTAGCTGTTTCAAAGCAGTTTTTCTAACGAAAGAAAACTCCATTCTCCTTTCTCGTGGTATTCTTCTCCAGTTCCAGTATTTTTTGCCATTCTATTTTATTTACAAAACCCAGCGTTGGTATCCCCATCATCATCATCATTAACATTATGATCAACACCAACCACCATCACCATCAACATTAATATCAACATCAACAACCAAACAAAAAAGCGAAATGATGATGGTTGCTCCATGTTCTATTTTGTACATCGTACATACACAGAAAAAAGTGAAGACTCTTTTCTTCTTCCCTCTCCAATCTCCAACTAAAACCCAGTTGATGAAAAACCTGAAATCTTATCTTGAATGAACCAAAGAAAGGAAGAGTTCTTGCGTAAGACATTTTCTATATTCTATATTCTATATCCTACCTCTATATTGTACTTTGACCAGCCTCAAACCAAAACCAGTACCAGTTCCAGAAAAGCACAAGAAAAACAAGCCGACATCCCATTAGTCCCGGCAGCCGCGCCACTCCGTATAAAGTATAATATACTTATAATATAATAGATACATAATAAAGTGTAGGAAGAAAACTGAAATACAGAAGACGGAAGACGTAAGAAGTAAGACGCAAGACGCCGCATTAAGATTCCAGATGAGGCGAGGAAACCGTAGAAAGAAGGGAAAGAGGAGATAAAAAAAGAAAAGTAATGAGGAGAAAAGAGAAAATGCACGGATCCTGTATCTTTCCTTGCTGACCTAAAAAACTCATCTAGCATCATATTAAACCGTCCTCTTTTTGTTGTACAGCACACTTCAATCTTACTTTACACAGAAAATGAGCTTCCAAATCACAAACCACCAAAAACCAGGAGATGAAAATCCTCATGAGCACTCCACACTCCACACTGCAGATTGAACACTGAGCATTAAGCATTGAGCACACAGATAAAGATACAGATAAATAAACAGCGGAATATAGAAAACCAACTTTCTTTTTCTATTTTTCATCCTCCAGTACATTTTTTTTCTATTTTCGTTTCAGCCCTCATCATTTTCATTTGGGGAATAAATCGAGGATACAAATCATAATATAAATCTGTAATGAGGAATTTTGTTATACAATAATATTTAAATTATACGGGTCAAATCAAATCCAAATCCAAATCCAAAAGTAATGCTAAAACGTTATTCAAATTTCCGATGATTCCTTCTCCATATAATTGTTTTCATCCTCTTTTTAAATTCTGGATTCCGGATGGTTCTAGAATTTGGAATCTAAATTGTAGACTCACGTTTTTGGACTACATTTTGACATTATTTTTGATGTACTCTTTAAAACGTCCCTGGAAACTATTCTTGACTATATGAAAAAATACGTTTTAGAGTAAAGAGTACAGAGGCAGAAGATCGACAGTCAGAAAAACGGAATAGCCGATGGGGGTTTGAAATTTGAATCAAGTTTTCAATTGAAACGGATCCAAAAATCTCAAATTGTAAATTCAAACGGTGAATTTTGAATTGTGAATCGTGAATCGAGAATTTTGCGATTTTATCGTATATCAAAGAGAAGTCGGATTTGGATTTTGGATTTTGAATTTTGAATTTGTGCTAAACCGAACCTGCATGTTACACAATACCCATACAAAATACAGTATTTTGTGAGAGTAGAAAAGGGGAAGATGGTGAAATGGATATAGAATGACAATGTTATTCATTCTCGATTCTCCGTTCTAGTTTCTGCGTATATGTAGGAGCGCCGAAAGGGAAAATGTCAAATAATGTGAAACGTGAAGGATGGAGGATGGAGCATTTATATTTGCTAAAGCCTTTGTGATTTTCTGATTTTGTGATTGAGATTATTCTGTACTCTGTATTCTGTATGCTGTATTCTGTAGCCGAGAGCTCCTTTGCTTTCTTTCACTCTCACTTTCTCTCTCGTTCTCTCTCTTTCTCTTTGGTCCTCTTATTTTCTCAGTGTGCAAATAAACTTCTTTGAGGAAGAAAGAAAAGAAAGAAAGAAGGATACTTGAAACAGAGCGGAGAGGAGTGGAGTCGAGTCGAGACGAGATGAGATTTATTTTATCTTTGAAGAAGAGGATCAAGTTAAACTCATGTGCACTCTACACTCTACACTCTACAATCCCAGTATTCTAGTATTCTATAATACTAGAATCCAAAGCTCTATTCCACTTTGTTTTTTTCCTTTCTTCATAATCCGCTGATGCTTGATGCGGAGATGATAGAAGATTGAAGATAGATGATGGGTGATGGGTGATGGAATGGCATGAAAACATGAGACCAATACACAGATATTATCCCCCTTTGTTTGTTTCACACTGAATCTGAATCTGAATCTGACTCCGACTGCCAACTGCCAATACCCATTATCAATTATACACATGATTTTCATGGGATTCTTTCCAAGAAGAGGATAATACTCGTTTTCTTCTTCCCTTTTCACCATTGTCGTCGCTCTCATAGGCATCGTCGTCGTCATCCTTATGTAACGTCATATTTTCACTTCCGTCCTCCATTTCCATTTCCATTTCCATCTCAACTTTCATTTGTATTTGCATTTTCATTTTCAGAGAGTCCTCTCGACTCTCGACCTCTGGGTTTTATCTGTATGTATCTGTACAAATAGAATGGGAATGAAATGGTAAAATCTCCTCTTTTCATTCTTGATTCCACAAACTAGTGAACCGTACCCTTGAACAACTCAACTCTGCCCAATTTCCCTCATCTTTCATGTAAATACATGTATGCGCAATCCTCATACGCACCTACATAACCGTGTGAACCTCATACTTCATATTTGATACTTGTAAAAGAAAACATTATTATCATAGTCTCGTAGTCATTACCCTGAATTTACATTTAAAGGAAAAACTCAACTCAACTCACTGGTACAAAAACATGAAACGACTTTTTCTCTCTTCTCCCATTTCAATCACAACTTCAATCCGAATATCAATATCAACATCAATATCAAAGGGAATCTATAAATGTGAATCCAAATATTTATATTTATATTGTTATCTCAAAAGCCTCAAAATTCAAAATCAATAGTTTGATGAATAATCAACATCAACATCAAAATCAATAGTTTGATAAATAATCAACATCAAAATCAAAATCAAGGTTATGTAAAGGAAAAGAGTAAAAACAAAATGATAAAATGTGTAATGAGGCCTCATCCATCTACAATCTGCAGCACATTTGCAAACTTTTCCATTTAAAATGTTTGTCTAATGTCTATTCAACAACATTAAACATTACGTTAGTGATAATGATGAAGCCTTTATGAATTTCCCAACTCTTGTTTTCTACCTCATTTTTCATGTTCATGTTCAAGTTCATATTCATAGTTATCCTTTTGTCCTGCGTTTAGTATTTAGTAGATGGTGAAAGAAAAGAAAAACAGAGGTTATGAAAACTTTCTGGTTCCTTTATACTTGGTGAATTTGTAATGTGCACGGCCAAATAACAAATAACGAGTAACGAGTAACGAGTAGCGCGTACGCCAAAGTTGCACACTGCACACTGTGTAGTACATGTAATGTAGTAATAAAAGTCAAGGAAAGTGTTTTATGGCCAAATAGCATAAATAATAAACGAGGCAAGTGAACACTGAACACTGAACACTGAACAGTGGAAGAACAAGAAAGTAAAAGTAAAACAAGTAGAGAAAAACCCTACAGCTTAAAAACCGTACATCCTCTTCACCATCAGCAGCAGCATCATCATCACCGTCGTCTTCGTCATCGGCATCGGCATCGGCATCGGTGCTGGTGCGTCCTATAATGCTAATGATAATAATTCGATACTCGCCTCATCTTGGGCTTGGCTTGGTTTGACTTTTCATTTCTCTACTCGTACCTCGTACATGTAAAAGATACGGATAGACGGAGGAGCGGATGGATAGAAGATAAAAAGTAGAAAGTCATTAGGAGGAGAAACACATATGCGGAATATAAAAATTTATGGATGGACTATACAACCATAAAAATCTTATTGCTAGTCCAACTCCAACTCCACTCATTACATTCTTCTTATTAAAGAACCATCTTCCGCCACCGTCACCGTCAAACCATCTTCTGTCTTTATTTAATATCACCACTTGATCATTTTAATTTGAAATTCCTCATGGTTACATAAATTTGGTCCAAATTCCAAAGTTCAAATCCTCATTCGGAATTTGGATCATTTACATCCTCAGTGCTCACCGTCATCACGACCCTTGTACGTTGTACATTGTACAATGTACAGTGTACAGCGACGATGGTGAAGAATAGGAAAAGAAGAATGGAGATTTGAATTCGGATTCGGAATTTTGCTCTATTGAGTATTGAGTATTGAGTACAGTCTACAGTCATTATTAACCAGCCTAGCGTAACATGAAGTATTATATTCGTGGATATGAGGCAATAAAAGAAAAATGAACGTTTACCTATTGAATACTGAAACCTCTTCCTTTGCTTTTGAGATTGATATGCTATAAAATCTATTATAGGACAAGGTAACTACTATCCACAATCCACAATTCACAATTCACAATCCACAATTCAAAGCCACAGCCACTTTTATAACCAAGAGTAACGAAGCCCATTCAAAATTCAATTCTCTACCTATTCAATTCCATTCAAAGTCCTGAGAAAAGACAGCCCGAGAAATGAAAAGGAACATGAAATCATTTTTGAAGAGTTTATTTGACCATGAAAAATAAAATGAGTGCATGTTGAATCTAAACTCTAGAATCTAGAAAGTAGAATCTAAACTCTAGAGTCTAGCATTATAGAATTGTAGAATTGTAGAATTGTAGACCATACATTGTACATTTTACATTGTACACTGTAGAATTGGGAGAAGAAATAAATGTGGGTTTTATAAGAACTATAATTCGTATGTACAATGTGCAAGTTGAATGGGAAAGGAAAATCGATCGCCTGTCTCTTTCCCTGTCCTTTTCCCCTGTCTACTCTAGACTCCATGTTCTATGTTCCATGTTCTAGACTCTAGACTCTAGTAAAAGTAAAAAGAGCATACTCTCCCTTCTTTTTCCTTCTGTGTAATCCTTTTCCTGTTCCTTTTCTGTCCACAAAAATTCAGCTCCTTCCGATTCTAGATTCTCTAGCTCCCTCATTTCTTTCTCCTTTCTCTTTTCTTTTTTCTTTTAGGTATATGTACCTAACATTTAACATGCACATTTGTATGTATGCATTTGCACATCTGCCACTGAAAATTTTCATTTCCCAACGTCACAACTTTCCAACTACCAACTTCCAAATACACACATTCACATTTACATTCACATTCATACTCATTGGTTCAACATTTTGTCATATGATTTCCCTGTCTTTTCCCTCCCATCCAAATTCCAAAAAAGGAAGAAGCCAAACCAAAGTAAAAAAGTAGAAAAGAAATCTCAATGTCTAACATCAAGTATATTGTGGATTGCCCATTCTTTTCCATTTCCAAGGCATAATGCACAATCATCTACATATGTTATACATATGTTTTGTATTTTGTACATGTCAAATGAGAAGAAAAACTTTTATCTGCATATTTTATATTTCTCTACACATGATAACATGATACTTTTATAAGTTTACCCTCGCACATGCTACGTTCTACGTTCTACGTGCTCCGTGCTCCGTATATCCGTATATTAGTATGGCCATATTAACCATCGACCCTGACACAAAACATGAAATTTTACCAACTTTTTCCTGGTTTGAATTCATCCATGTACAATGCACAATGCACAGGCTACAGTTTTAGAGCGGAGCTGAGAGTTGAATCAAGAAATGACATGTAAAATCTCGACCAGTCGTTTTTCCTTTTCCTTTTAGTTCTTGTTCTAGTTTTGGTGCTCATTCCTTGAATGATGAATACATAAGTAGATGGAAACTATGTAGAATGTAGATGTAAGTGGATAATGACCGTGGAAATTGATGGACATTTTAGCAAGAATTTATATTATCATGTGGAATTTCCTTCCTTTTCTCTTCTTTCCATTTTCTATTTCCTATTTCCTCTTTTCCACGGTTCTGGGTTCGTCTGGTGGTTTGATTTGGTTTGGTTTAGTTTGGTTTGGCGGGATGCAGAAATTTCGTGATAAATTTGTGGTTTTTTAGGTCCACAACTTTCCATTTGATTTTAAAGGTCGAGTTATGTGACATTTTGGATCTGCATCTGCATCTAGAGCTGAAACTGAAACTGGAACTGGAAAATGCTCATTATGTTCTATAATATACGCGTCTACAACCGTCAACCATGAACCATCAGCCGACTGTCCCCAACTTACAGTCACAGTAAAGAGTACAGAAAGAGGAGCTTATTGCATTGACGTCCTTGTCATCCACATCAGTTACATCTACAAATAAGTCTGGAAAGAACATAGTTGACTTTTGACTGGAAAACTGTGTCAAAAGGCGGAAATTTATCAACTTGTGACCAAGCACATGAGTGTTTCCAGTGGAATAAATTCTTGCTGCTAAAAGAGAAGAGGATTAAAAATGTTGAATTGACTCATTGTCAGTTTTTAGGCTTTTTATCATTCATCATATCCTTTGAATAAACCATAAAACTCATGTGGGAGGATGGTACGCTAAATATCAGATAGCAGGTTTAGGCTGTGGCCCCTTGAAATATCCATTTTTGGCCTGAAAGAGGGTTTCTGGGAATTGTTTTCTGAACTGGGGCAAGATGAGAGTCCATATGAAAACCGCCTAATTGCCGACTAGAGCCCCAAAAATGTGCCATGTTTGGTAAAAATTGGTCCTGTGATTTTTGCAGGAGGTCAAACATGGCAGTTTTTCCGATTGTGGCCTAGAGAATTGTGTGGGGATAAATAGGAACTTCCGTTCCAAATATAATCCATTTGTAATGAAATATCAAGTATTGATATTTATCATGGCATTAATTGTCAATTGTCAATGTTCAAGTTTTCTATCATTCATCCTTCTAAAATCTATTAGAAGAGATTAACAAAGAAGAGTAGATCTGATCAAGAGAGGAAGGATCAGGATCAAAATCTATCACCATCTCTTGTGTTTTGACTGTTGTCTGTTGTCTGTTCTAAACCTGTTGATGACAAAGTAGGAACTGACGGTCGGGAAAAGTACACATTACCCAGTGGCTTAACAAATGCACAAATCCACCTCCCTACATGTATGCTGTGGAATGTAGAATGTATATTGTAGATCGATATCGATAGGACATAATAATAAATAGAAAAGACGAGTGTTCTAATCGATAAACTCCTGAATGAGCAATACCTGTATGCTATACGTTGTTTGCTGTATGAGCATGTGTAAATAGTACATATGCAACACACAGAAAAAGAGTATGGAGTATAGATGATAGATGATAGATTATAGATTATAGAGAGGAATTATAAAGGAAATAAGCCCTTTAATTTCCCATTCCCTGGGGATTTCAAAGCATTTTTATCCTTTGTAACTTGAAGACCTGAGCTAAGAGTAAAGAGCCAAGAGCCAAGAGCCAAGAGCTAAGAGCCTAGAACTAAGAATCAAGAATCAAGAGCCACGAGCAACTACAACTGGAACTACAACAAGAACTAGAACTAGAACAAAGTAGGAAACAAATAGGATTACAAATGCTGTCTCTTCTTTCTCTCAAGGTATTTCTAGTTTCTAGTTTCTAGTTGTATTTGTTTATGTATGTGTTTATGTGTTGGGTTTGCGTGTACTAGTAAACTAGTAAAAGGCCAAACCAAACCAAACCATACCATTCCATAACAAAAACAGACCGGGAAACGCAGAGGGGGCTAATATTTCAATTCAGCCGAGGATTGAGAAAAACAAGCTTCATACTCAATTCTCGATTCTCGATTCTAGATTCCCAATTCTCTGTAGTTTGCAGTTTGTAGACATTGGCAATACAAGTATTTTTCTCACACAAATACAGATAGAAATTCATACACATGAAATACCTCTTCACTCTACTTCATATATAAAAGCTCTAGGTCTCTGGAGCTCACATAATACGTAGTAGTGGTCGTGAGTCGTGATAGATGTTGATAATAATACATCTACAAAGATAAATACGAGTATGAGGAAACACTGGATTCTCCAACGGAACACTCCATCGATCGATGAATCCTCCACTCCACTCTTTTCCCTGTAGACAACATTTTTATATACACACACATGTGTACAGTGTACAGTGTACAGTGTACAGTGTACACTAAAACGGGCCAGAGGAACCCGACCGACCGGGACGGGCAATACGGAAAATATACCGTACAAAATAACACAGAACGAAACACCACACTACACAACACAAAACAAAACAAAACAAAACACAAGAACACTACAAGTCAAAGTGAAGAGTGAAGAGCTTATAAAATCAATATCAATATTGTGATTGTGATTCTGATCGAAGGCTGAGGATCGACAATCGGCAATTGGCTATCGTAAATTGACCATTTCAAATTTCTAAATGAGTAAGTTATTTCAAAATGTACAGGTTTTTGGTCATTTTTCACAGTATCAGTTTGTTATTCATGTACAATGTACAATCTAGAATCTTATTAGAGGAAAATAGCGTAGTCATTTTCATTATACAGTTTTGCCTGGTTGACTTGAAAGGCGTTAAAATGACTATGATAATTGGAATTAAAGAGGAATGACGTGGATGACAAATGACAAACAGAAGAGCAACAGTCAGGAGAGTCAACCGTCCGAGACCAAAGTCGAGACTAAAAGTTACTATAATGAACTTATTCTATTGTGACTGGCTGCTAATGGGTGGAAGTGGAAGTAAAGTAAACTTTCTTCTCTTGCTCTCCCATTTCCTCACATCATACCATGCCATGCCATACCAAACCTCATATGTTATGTGTATAGTGTATACTCAATACTCAACACTCAACACTCGCTTGACGCCGCATTTAAAAGCAGTAGCTGAAAACTTGGGAATTCGGGACGTCACTTCCCGCCCTTTAATGTCAAAATGAAGGATGAAGAGAAGGTAGAGAGAATAGGATACAGAGAGACAGTCTTTTCATCATTTCGGCTCGTGAAAGCCAAGCCAAGCCAAACCAAACCATCTAACATCTAACTCACACAATAAACAATACACCATAAAGGTAAAAGCTTCTCACACTTGAATTCTTCTCTGTGTTTCCCCTTAATTAAATCACGTTCATTCTCCATCCTCGCTTTTCCTCAATTTACAACAGACGTTGAAGGAGATTTGGTTAGCTCATTCAAAATACAAAATTCAAAATAGATATCGACCACAAATACAATTATAATGTACCTTGTTATTCTAATACCTACTATTAAATATTGAACCAAAAAGATCACAGTCTGCATGTGAGCTTGTATAAAATATTATGCAAGGTTTAAGGTTTAAGTAATATTGAAAAATACAAAGTACAAAAGTGAGGCAAAGAAAAGCTATCCAAGAAAAAAGGCGCCTCAGTTTCTTAACTCCTAACTGTACAAGAAAAACAAAAGCCTGTTCTAACAAGGGTTTTTTAATTGAAAAATAAGATATTTGCTTTTGTAATAGACTGCTGGTTCTTCTTTTTCTTGTTATTATTATTGCATTAAATTGAGTTGGTAGTCGGTAGCCAACCTTTAGTCTGCCGTCGCTTATAATAATAAACATTCTGCAGCAGGACAAACTCGCTCAAACTTGATGGAGCGATTTTGCGTTCCTGCTTTTTATGAAAATGTAGTGCTTGGCTTGGCTTGTTTATATTGTAAACTCGTAAGCTTAGGTAAGCTCAAAGTAGATAGACAAGCTCAAATTCTGTATATTACAGAATATTACAGAATACACAAACATTACTGACTCAGTTACTAGTTTTCAACACGGAACAGCCCAATCCTCACACTCTCCGTCTCTGTTAAAAATAACTGGAGCAAAACAGACTCTAGGCGAACTAATATAAATTAATTTCTTTAATTAGCCTAAATCCTAAATAGCTCAGAGCTCAGGCAAAACTATGGAGTCTTCAAGTCTACCTCATTAACTTTTTAATATATAGATGTAAACTTTTACTACACTATTTTCTTTGCTAACGTGACTAATGACTAATGACTAATGGCAAGATCAACCAGGTATTATGAATTTTATTGGAATTCTCTATCAAACTTGAAACACAAGGGTGGTGTAAAAAATCCATAAAAATCTAAATATATCATAACATAGTAATTTTGTATTAATAATGCACAATGTAAAATTATAATTTATAGCTTTTTTTTAAAAAAAAAGCTGTGCCTAGTCAATATAAAAGAAATTGTCCACGAGCTGTCCATCATCCACCAGAATTAAATTATTGCAGGCAGATAATGCTTAAAATCGCAAATGAAGTTCCTACCCCACTATTGACTATTGAAATGATGTAAAAGCAACATGATGAATGCATACAAAATATAAAGCAAAAGGACAGAATCTGAAATAAAATGACAAAGACAAAGACAGGAATAACACAAAAAGATGGAGAGCCTTCCCATTTACATTTACATTTCTTGGTGACAGTACTAATATCATAGTTAAATGTGTATAGATTGTACATGTTTTTGTAGAATTTAGAATGCACAATGTACAATCTCTCAACTCCAACTCCAAAGCAAATGTAAAAGAAAGGAAAGGCGAGTGAATGAGCGAATGAGTGAGTGAGTGATGAAAAGAAAGTTTGTTGACAAAAGCCTCATTCCCATTTCACAATGTTCCATGCTCCATGCTCCATGATAATAATAATACATAATACATAATATATTATGTGTCCATACAAGCTGCAATCTACATTTTACATACTAATACACCCAATACATTTTCAGTCATCTTGAATCTTGTACTTTCAACTACAAAGTTAAAGTCGTATTCGTATTCGTAGTTGTAGTTGTAGTTGGTGTGAGTGAGTGTGAGTATATCAACCAGTAACAGCAACAGTGTGCAGCGTAGTATGTACGTACTACGTACTACGTACTTTGAAGGAACAACATGAAAGGAAGCTAATCATTTTCATCATGTTGATAAAGACATCAACAAAAGTCAAAAGGTTTTTTGAAATGGAAGGGAAAAGAAAAGAAAGGATAAGACATGTACACCATTCACCATTCACCATTCACCATACACCATAGGAAACAAGGAGCGGTGAAAGTCAGTGAAAGCACATGTACATTCTACACATTGAAACTTGGCGCAAGTCCTGCACACATATAGTTGTGTGTTGTGTGTGTATAGTCTAACAAAGAAAAAGAGGAGAAGGACAAGATAAGAGAAGAAAGGGAAAAGAGAGGAGAAACTTCATAATGAATTTTATTTCAAAGAAGCTTTTACTTGACTTACTATACATGTAGAATGTAGATATACATGATAGAATGTGTGGGGTTTCTTAATGTGAAATCGGAGCTCAGTCACCTGTCGCTTCCAGCGAGTATAATTTCCTCCATGCCTCATAGCCCATAGCACACAGCACATAGTGCAGTTTACCAATCCAATCTACAATGTATGCTGTACATTAGAAGTTATATAGTGCAGTGTGTGCTTGTTTGTTTCACTAAGTGATTTACTCTAGACTCTACACTCTATTTAGTAGATGGGATGTATTCTACTTGAAAGACAAATGGGAAAATGAACATTTTTCAACTGACATATGATTCATGACACATGATTCATTTGACTGGGCACAAGGAATTTTCATTTCTCTATTCTCCATTCTCCATTCATATTCACATTTTATATTTGTATTAATATTAATATTGTTCATTCCCTCAAAAATCAATAACATGCAAAATATGAAACACAGACGAATACAAATGAGAAGCAGCAATTTCTTTTTTGAGAATCTTTGATCATTTTCATCCCATTCATCTTTTTGTGTGACACTTGTTTTAGAAATTGAACATACATTTGTGAATACACAGCATTTGGATGTTCCTAATGAGAAAACAGTCTGATAATTTCAGCAATGGCAATAGCAACAAGTTTTTGATAAAAAACCTAGTAATAAAAAGTAGAACAACGCACATGTTAATATTCTGCTTTTTTCATGTTTTCTTTTAAGATTATTCTTGTGTACTTTTTACTTGGACTGAAATGACCAGAGGAGAAAGCGCGTTTTTACCTGCATATAAAAAGAAGTAAAACTGATGCTACTGTTTTTCTAGCTCTACCTCGTGGACTTTTAGCCTTGAGCCGTGAGTCTTGTCTTGAGCCTTGAGAAGTTTTGATTCTACGTTCTACAGTCGTACCATATTACGGATTTATAGAGGATTTCAACTGACTCTAGATTCTAGACTCTAGACTCTAGATGTTCGACGTTAGACTAGTTGTATTTCTCCATGTACACTTTCTACATTATACACAGACTTTTTACCACCGGATACTATTTAAACTTTTGTTGAAATATTCTTATCTACCTGTTTCCTACAGAGTGACTTTCTCTTTTCTCTTTTCTCCGTCTTTCAATGGATCCATCTGGATGGATTTATATGCAAATGTCCCTCTCCTCTCTCCATACGTCAACTTTCTCCACTTTCTCTCTCATTCTCCCAACATGTGTACTTTCTCCAATCCGATTTTTCTTTTCCTTCTTTTCAAAACTTGTTAGCTAGAGAGACTATAGAGACATATGCGTCGTACCTGTCTTTTCTTTTCACCACTTTCTCTTTCCTCTCTTCTCTTTTTCTCAACATTGTCACTAATTTCATCCTTTTCTTTTTGCTTGTCCACCATCCCATCCCAACTCAAACACATCTTGTGGGTTTTTCCAAGAAACCCGATTTGGATCCAAATTCGGATTCGGATTCAGATTCAGCTTTAGAATCACCTTTAGTTTTGGATTCAAAGTCAATTTCAACGTCAAAAGAATAAAGAATACCGAGGTCTCAAGACTTACTTTCTCTCAAGTCGGAAATCTGAAATCTGAAGCCTGGAGGAAAAAGAAGCTTAGTACTCTCTGTCCTGTGTATACTTTATCTGTGTATCTGTGTAGATTTGTGAACAGTGGGCCAAGCAAATGGCATGGACATCTTCGCAGTCACTCACTCTCTTTTACCTTTTACTCGTCTCAGCCCAAGATTAAGTTTGGTGAAAGTAGAAAGTAGAAAAGTTGAAAAGAGGAGCAAGAACAAGAAGAAGAAGAAAAAGAAGTGTACGTATAAAGAAATACATGGTTACTTTCTCTTTCTCTGTCTCTGTTTCTCTTCTTTTCATATCTGCTTAGAAAATTCAGTTGAGCTGTACAATGTACAATGTACAGTGTACACTGAGCTGTGGAAAGAATGAGGAATAAAGCTATCCTAGTGCGTCACACTTTCTCTTTGGAGCTTGCAGTTTGTAGTTTGGAGTTTGGGTTTTGGATTTTGGATCCCTTCATGTATGTAAATTTTTGGTCAGGCTGTAAGACAATAGGCTGACGGAATACTGAATACGCAATGTAATTTAATCCCCAAAGGAAAAACTGGTGACGGGGATGAAAATACAATTACAACTACAGTTACATACAAAATGGTACATACAAAATACAACTAAAGTGAGAACCCAGAACCGAGAACCGAGAGCCTGAGTTTGTGAGTGCTGGCTTATTGTATATTGTATATTGTATTACTACATTTTGTGTCTTATATTTCCATCTCTTTTGACTTAGCTTTCCTCAGTGTATTTTATATTTTCTATATTATCTTTTAGTTTCCTCTACTCTGAGAGATTTACTTAATGCGAGTGGATCCAAAAGGACCGAGGAGAAACTGTAAACCGTACTGCCTTCTCATTACCTTCAACCGTCGACCGTGGACCGCCAACCTTCAACCTTCAACTTAACCGGCCGTGCATTAATTTCTCCTGGTTCTGGCTTTGTTCAGTCTCCGCGCTTATTATCATTATTATTATTATTAAACACTACCTTGTTTAAAATACCCAGTTTGCATTTACTGTACATTGTACACTGTACCTTGTGGCTGATTTACAAATTACCTTCCTCATGAACCAGCAAACAGAGAACCACATTTTACTCAAGTTCAGCCAAGTCAAGTCAAGTCGACTGGAGTTCTGGAGTTCTGGAGTTTTGTCTGTGATTGTGCGTTTGTAAATTAGAGATTACAGATGAGAGACCGCGATAGCAAGTACAAGTAGATGGTAGATGGTAGACAATAGGTAGTTTCACCCGCATCCGGGTTTCGGGTTTTGGGTGTTACAGTGTACAAAAGCATGAGAAAATTCTAGATTCTAGAGTTACTTAATAAGGGCGGGAATTAGGACCTAAGGCCAGTTGAGTCCGTTACCTACACAATAATTACAATACAGTAGAACAGTATGATAGGAAAATCGGGGAATCTCAGTCTCTCATCATTTACGATTTACACACTCGAGTGATCATCCCGTCCTGCGGTGGTGATGATCAAATTATAATTTCCCGGAAAATTTTCAACCACATTCAGTCAACCAAAAACTTACATGTAGATTTTAGATACCTTCAAATTTCCAATGTTCCAATGTGCCAATTTCCAAACCCTCATACTTTAATATACTTTATACTTTATACACGAATGATGAACAAATACAGATATTAGGCCAAGGTTCAAAAGGTTATGCTTTATGCTGTATGTACGAGAGGTTGATTGCAAAGGTGAAATTGTAGACTTTGAATTATGCTTTAAACTTTTCAATATTGATATGAGTGTTTTTACACCGAGTGACTTTGATATGCTCATAATTAATAATTGTAATTATAAGGATTAACTAGTTCAATAAAGTATATTGTACATACCTATTTTATCCAAACAGACAGCATTATATTGGAGAGATCCATCCAAATTTAAGCGAATAAAGTCCGGAGAAGCGGGTATCATGAAAAAAATTAGAAAAAATGACAATTATAGATTTTTTTATTTGAATTTTTTGATACTTTGTTTATTAATTGATGCTCCTCGTGTGTAAAATCTTAAATAATATGAAAAAAGCCCGGGTTCAAACGCCTTTATAATTAAAAAATATAATGATAATAATAATAATAATGATGATGATTTTGCCCCGTTTACTTGGTACTCCTATCGGAAATGACAAACGGCTGTGCCCTACAAAATTTGATACCCTCTGCCTTTTTCCCATCCTTTAGTTTCAAGCGACTCGGTTTGGATTTCGACCACGGATGTTTTAGTCTCATACGAGTATTTTTACCACTACTATTCGGATTCGTGATGGAAAAAGCATTAACATTCGCACTAGCACTAGGACGAGCATTTTCATTGGAAGATTCCAAATGTAGCAACTCCAACTCGGATTCAGAGGCTATTGCACGATTGTCTTCATTTTCATAATTTTTACTCGCTGATGAATACGATGAATATGAGGATGGTTGGTGATGGTGATGATGAGTATGAACATGTTTTATGTAGCGGTTGGATGCAATGAAATTTGAGCCTGTTGGATTACCAACGCTTTTAATTTGAGTGGGAGCGTAGAAATCGACAGTGAGCGCAAGAGGATTTTGATTTTGGTTCTGTTCCTGGTTCTGATTCTGATGATGTTTTGTAGGAGGTTCAAATATGGAGAGATCTCCATCAAAGATTCGCGGTCGACTCGGCTCCCTCACCCATACAAATGTATTGTAGCGACTGTAATTCTTCAGCCTTATCACTTTCTCTCCACTCAAAATATCCGAGTCGCACTGAATCAATGGGCTGCGTTGGCGCAGTCGAAAGTATGGCATTTTTAGTTTTATACAGGAGAACTAACAATAATAATAACTATTATTATTATTATTATTATTAAACTAAATCAGCACATGTAGAAAAACTGCATGGAAAAAAATAAGAGCAGTTTGAACTTTTTGGATTTTGAACTACAGAGTTTATAAAATTGAAGGACGTGGCAGGAAAATGTCCATGATCCGGGTGACAAAAGCTTCACTTCCAAGAGAAAAGTGTGACCTCAACTAGGAATCAAATTACAATTACAATTATATTCGACATTCGATACTCCATATTCGATATTCCTACAGAAAGGATACGATGGTCGAAAATTGCAAGTGTTGAGTGTGGGCATTTATTTTTTCCTGGAGACTTGAGATAAATTGAAATTGTCATTAGGATGAAAAAGTGAGATGGACAATTTCAGGATTCTCGTATTCTCGTATTTCAGGATTTTCCACTCTGGTCACAAATCCCCAGTCCACAATTCACAATCCAAAATCCACAATCCGAAATCCAAAATCTCCAGTATTGAATTTCTCCAACTATTTTTTGCACCAACGGATCGATTCGTCCACAGTAATAAATCTCTGTCTATTTTCCACTCCAGCTGCTAGGGTTGCCAACCGTCCCGGTTTCGCCGGGACAGTCCCGGAATCAGAGGTCCTGTCCCGGGTCCCGGGCAGGGGTCGCCCGGGACATGAAATGTCCCGGAATTTGAAGTCTCATTTTTTCACAATATAAATCACTAAGTTTTCAATCAAAACGCTCAAAAGTCAGTAAATGTTTAA
>JABASP010000500.1:0-50928 GCA_019776565.1 Sminthurinus signatus
TTATGTAAAAGCTCAGGAGAAGGTTTTTGAATATTTTTTGTTGTGTATTAAACTGCACTCTGTTAAATATTTTATTCAGGCTTTTAGCTTAGGCAGGGATTTCCAGTAGCTTCCACATGGGAATCAAACTTTTTTGATCTAGAAATGTATCTGTGAATTATGCTATAGATTTCCTAATACAGTTTCAGATTCGCAAAAAAATATTGTGGGTGAAAAACTAAAGTACAGGTTACTGAGACACCCTTATCAAAACAGGGGATAGGTGTGGGAAAGACAGATATGGGGGCAAAAAAATTGTTGTAATGCTACGGGGTTTTTGAATTTAAATGCTCACGGGCTCCAAATATTCAAGTCAATCAGTTATTATTTAAAAAATACCGTTAGTAATGCCAAGTATTTGCATTACAAAAAAATACATATATATAGAAACGAAAACCATAACTATTAGAATGATTAGGTGCCCTGCGGGCACGGGTAAAATTCTTGTACAATAATATTATAATTCAAAATTCAAATAGTCTGTGTGTGTGTGTTTGTGTTTGTGTATCTCGCTCTTTTTCTTCTTGAATGTACAATATTGAACATAATTTTTCGTTTCTACTTAATTTTTTAGTTAGCATAAGCTATAAGCTATGGAAGAAGTATACAATATTATATAGAAAAAACTTGAGCGTTAGCATGAACCATGAACTAATGAATACATGTTTGAATTTTGAATAGAAGAAAGTGGAAGAATTCATAATTCATAATTTATGTTTACATTCTATCTACAATCTGCAATCTACATTCTACCAATACCAATGAAAGCACAGTCAAAGTATCTCAGATACTTGTTTATTCAATACCTAATACCAAGTCAATTTTAAATGGATCGTTGGTTGTAGACTGAAGACTGTAGATTGTAGATTGTAGCCTAACAACCATCATCATCATCAAAAGAAGAAGGAAATTCTTGTATCTTGTATTGAATTGAGAATTCAAAGGCTTGAGGATTAATATGTACTCTGTACAGTGTACAATGTGCAAATGCTGTGAGTTCTTACTTGTAAATTAGGTACTTATAACATTCATCATTTATCATTCATCCAAAATCCAAATTCCAAATTCCAAAAGATATCTGTCTACGGTAAATCTATTTCCGAAAAATTTCTAAAGGCGGATATTCTATAGTACTTTATATATTCTTTCTTTGTAGATGTGTATAAAATATCTATATACAAGAAATATCTTGGATATGGAATAATATTACATATTATGGAATGTTGGCTGAAAAGCTCAAAACTCAAAAGCACTCAGCTCTCACTCAAGAAAATGTACTCTGTTAAGTATACAAACACTTGATTCTTGATTCCTGATTCTATCGAGTATTTTCTACATCCTGCAT
Source organism: Sminthurinus signatus (assembly GCA_019776565.1). NCBI lineage: Eukaryota > Metazoa > Arthropoda > Collembola > Symphypleona > Katiannidae > Sminthurinus > Sminthurinus signatus. Next base: position 1,385 of record JABASP010000500.1, read on the forward strand.
TCTACATGTAAAATGTAAAGGGGAAATTAATTTATGTTGAAAATTCATGGGTTTTATTCATGTGTAGAATCTAGAATCTAGAATGTAGAACATGTCTATGATTACTTATAATTTATAATACACACTACACACACAAAATTCAAAGAACTAAATAACACTACTTTCTATACTTTCTCCACTTGTGGGGATTGGGGATTGAAAAGTACCTATAAGTTATTCTGTAAACAGTAAACATTAAAGATATTCATGTGGTATAAAATATACAGAAAATATCATATGCAGAAAATTATAGAAACTGAGAAGATTATGCAGCTTTTCTGTTTTCTATTCTATTTCTCGACTCTAACTTCAAAAGTTTAAAAGTATCTGGTTGTTTTATGGTGTTTTTGATATCGTAATGAATTTTATCGTCGTTTAATGATGACTATAAAATTTTATGGAGATTATCAATTATCAATTATCAATTCGACGGTAATGACTAATGACTAAAATAGTTAACGCAGATGTTTTATCTTTTATATGCAATATAAAATAAGAAGTATATTAAAATTTAAATCTATATGAGCATAACTTAGAAATTATTAATGAAGTTTTTGTATTTTGTATGAATTAAGAATTGAGCCGTAAGCATGTAGGTTTTCTTTTGGTAAAACTGATGTGTTAAAATGTTAAAATACCCAAGTAGCAGCGTCCAATTTCATGGAATAGGTAAGTTCGTTCCAGAGATGTTTTTGCCATGGACATTCTCGTCTCCCAAATCTCGGAGGCATCTGCATATGAGCCCTTTTTTTATGAGGGTGTGGTTAAAAAAAGGAAGTGGAAATTTTGTAATAATAATTATTTTAAATGGATTTCCGTTTTCATCAATCTTGAAATTTGAACTTTGAGCTTTGAGACGAAACCTGAAATCTAATGTCTAAATAGAAAATACTTACCTTGAGTGCATAAGCCCGAGCAGAATGATCCAAGGCTCTCCCTTTGACATCTGTCATTCGACTATCGAATTCAAGTTTTAAATATGGTTAATAATTGATCTCAAATAAGATATGAACTTTATGCATGTGAATATCATGTAAACTTGATATCGATATTAATTTGATTGTCCTTTACTTTTCTGTAGCGATATTCAGTTCTTGTTGAAACGTCTCTGCGGCATTATCAAACAACTAAAGGTGAAAGCATAAAAAATAATAATAATAAACAGTAAAACTAAAAGGAAAGCAAATTATTGAAAGAGTAACAAAATCATGATTCATAATAATAATAATTGTAAAAAAGTTATCTGCACCTTTAATTTCATGAATGCTAAGCCTTTGTAATGCAAGATTTGACACATGAACTCTGGTTTCCGCGGAAGGAGTCTCACACTAATTTCCTTCATTTGTCTCATCGTCCTATCACATTCCAACTGACAGTCTTTTGCCCTTCCGATTGACAGTGCTAAAATTATTCAGGTTTGTTTTTTAGTGCTTGATCATGATCAACTTCATACTTTTTTTGCTATGATATCAATGATATTTTCCATCATATGAAAATACATTGATTTTTAATAATAATAATTGAAGAATTGACAACCATTTTAAAATTTTGTTTTTAAAAAAAAGATTCAAAACTTTAAACAAATGTGGGGCTTTATCGAGGACCTCGTAAATTATACCAACAACGTAAATTTTAACCTATGCTCTAAAAAGTAAGCTCTTGGTTATCTGTCATCTAAACTGCTGACAATGACCGATGTCTAAAGAATGTCGTTTGCTTAGATTGTAGATTGTAGATCCACAGAAAAAGGAAAAACAAAACAAACAAGAAGATCACACTTTGACACTTTGACATTTTTCATCCCACATCCTACAACTTTTATCTCCCTTGTGTTTTCACAGGCCTCATGCCTCATCTGATCCTGGTTCTGGAGCTGGAAAAAATGGAGCTGATATGAAAAAGGAAAAAGGACAAGGACAAAAACATGAACAATGTCAACAAAAAACAAAACTATGCAGGAGACGACGGCGCAAGTATGAACAATGAACAGGGAACAGTATTAAGTTTTGGCGTAGGCGGAAAGTAAACCCATTCCAATTCCAACCAGAACAAAGTGCGATGCACCTAAAACCTAAGACCTAAAACAATCCAATATCACATGTTTTGTGGAGGAAGATGGAAGATTTATTTACTTTGAGGTCATCGTCATTGACATCGTCGTAGTCATACTTTTTGAGCTTTTGTGGAATTTTGTCATGTTGGAATCGGAATCGGAGAATGCCAGTCTCCAGTTGCTTCGGACATGATTTAGCACAAAAAACATACAGGTACAAAGAAATGGTGAATGGTGAATTCCTCAAAATGATGTACTAGTTTTCATGTCTTATCGTCAAATAACAAATAAGACTAGGACTAAAACTCTCTCATGTAGTTTGTTGTTTATTATTTATTATAGGTGGATTTCGAGGAAGGGAAATTGCAAAGAGTGGAACATGTGAAACATGTGCAACGTGCAGAAGCACTCAAGGTTCAATGTTCACTGTTCACCGTTCACTGTTCATGCATACATTTACAAATCAATATTAATATCAATTTCAGTTTCAGTGCACCGTTAACCGTTACGAAGTGCAACAAACCTTTTGGAGTTTGGAGATGTGACACGGTGAAACCATGGCCTAGGAATAAATGTCTATTTATTTGATTAATAGATGTAATAAATGTGTATAGACATAGAAAAAGAGTATAGAGTATAGAGCTTGCGGCTGTGTAGAATTTAGAATCTGAAATATCGTAAATATAAAATCTAGTCTGGAAAGTCTGGACTCAAAAACTAATAAGACTTCTGTGATGTGCGATGCCTGTATTAAAAATTATGGAGTATGAAGTATGGAGTATGGAGCATAAAGTGAAAGGACATGAAGATGAATTCAAAATTCAAATACAAATACAAATAGACGTGAATATTTGCAATTTGCACACTAAACACTAAACAGTACACAACAAACCTGAGAGATAAATATCACAATTTTATTGAATTTCTCAAAGAAGGCAGGACGGTGTGAGGTGTGAGATTGTGAGTTTGTGAGCACGTGAAGAAAACGAGAAAGGATATTGGAGAAAGGAGATGTGAAAGGGAAGGAAGTGTGAATCAAACCAAAACATGTAGAATAAATTATTAATAATACTATCGACAATATTGTAGTACACAGTACAGGTTGTATGAATAATTAAATTATTGTTCGATTTACAATTTACAATGGAAAAAAGACACAAGTAGTATAAGTATTTTACATTTTACATTTTGCATATATTGCAATATTGCATGTTTTAGTGCACACAAACCAAACAAATGTCGACTAGAGACTCTAGACTCTAGAGTCTAGACCAATCTAAAAAGTAACATGACTATTTTAAATTACATTTTATACACAAACTTACGACTTACGACACAATAATATATTACACGTTACGTAAATCCATATTATGAAACGTATCATTTTAAATCCATTATCCATTATCTTCCCACATCCTATCCCTCACTTTTCAAGCACCTCCACATTTTATATTATACATTTTACATGATCTACAATCTACACAGAACAAGAGGGAAATGTAGCTCCCCTCAATTTTCAATAACCTGTTTCAATTTCCAGGGAACAGGAAATATTCACCTGTTACAAAATCCAACTTTATCATTACGTATTTATTATTTATGTATTTGTGTGATGGAAGGAGAGAGTAAAAGATGCAGAGTGTCGGTAGCTGGTGGTTGATACGGATGTGGATATACGGAAAAGGGAAAAGATTTAATTGAGGAAAACCGAAAATGGAAATGAAATTATTGAGGCTTTGAGATTTGAGATCTGGAGAATTGAGTAGCTAAAATTTGTTTTGACTCTTGTTTCAGCTTATTCAAATTTCAAATTGTGCGGGGGGCTTTAGGCTAAAGGAGTGGGGAATCTAATATTTAATAAACACCTACCCACGTGTATTTTGTATTTGCTCTGTGTTCTGTATTCTGTGTTCTGTAAATATCATGTCAATATTATGTATTATGTATTACGTGTCATGGAGTACGGCGTACTACTCTGGATTCTAGATATTAAAATCTAGGTACTTTGATTCAATATGATTGTGGAGCCTTTATTAGTTATTAGATATTAGATGTTACAAAATTCCCAAAGAATCCACCGCATGAAGAATGAAGAAAGTGCACTTTCTCCTCTTCTCCTTTCTCCAAAACGTACAAGGATGAAATCACAGACACTACAGTCAGGAGTCAGGATAATTGATAATTATTAAAAAACGTCAATACTACAGACATATAAAATATCATATTACATATTACGTGTTACGTGCACAGTTCATAATATTTTCAAAGGTAGTCATTAAAAACCTAACAAAACATCCCACATCCCACGCACCACATTTCTCAATTATTCTAGATTCTAGATTCTGGATTCTAGATTGGATATTGGATTGTAGAAGCTTGCAAAGAACTGACGGGGAACCTGGGGCAACGGGGAAAATAAATGGGATAAAAGATGAAAGCATCAGAATTCCAGAATCCCAGAATTCCAGAATTTTTAAACCTATTTTCTGTTTCTAGTTCCAGTCAGTTTGAAGTTTGAATTCTGAATTACATTCTTCAACTTTTTAGCAGAATCTCTATTTCTTTCCTTCTTTCTTTTGTACAGATACTTTCCGTAACGTGCATCAATTTTACGGATATGGGAGAAATCGGATTTTATTCAGTTGCATTGGATTCAAAATTCAAGATTCAAAAGAACTTGGTCTTTTATATTTACTTGACGATGCTTTGTGGATTGTGGGTTGTGAATTGCAAATTGGGAGTTGCGGATGTCACAGTTTATTTTCGCATCTATGAACATGTAAATTTAGTTTAAATCCCAAACCTTGATTCTTGAGTCTTCAGTGTTGCCACTAGAAAAAAGACACATGCCTTGGAATACATCAATCTGCCTAGTTTATTTGTATTTATATTTTATATTTTATACTTTCTACTTTCTATTTTATGCAAGGAGGAGACTGGAGAAAAGGGGAAAAAGAAGCTTGAAGAATGCAGAAACACGTTCGAATTTTCTATCCGTCTGTCCTCTGTCATGGGTTATGGAACAAGAGACAGGAGGAAAAACAAAGGAGGAAAGGAGCAAAGGAGAAGGCGGTTTTTCCACCGTACATGTTCAAAAGGATAAAACGATAAAACAAGGTCGTATTATTATCCACACATGATTTGAAATGTGACATGTGAATTTGTGAAAGCCAAAGTCAAACCCACAGTCACCGTTACCAGCACCAGCCGAAGGCAAAGACAAAGGCACAGAAGAGTGAAAGTGGGAGAAAATAAAAGAGAAGGGAAAATTCCTCAGAGGAAAATGTGAATTGTGCATGTAGAATGTAGAATGTAGGAAACTTGAAAGAGGAAAAAAACTTGTCATCTGTTAAAGGTTTCTTATTTTCTTATTTTTTCTAGAAAGCCTCCGGCTTTCACGACCCCAGATTCAAGATTCAAGTCTAAAGACTTCAGACTCTCAACTCTCAACTCACGGCTCAAGACTCAAGACTCCAGACGCGAGTCAAGACGCGAGTCAGAGATAAGAAAGAAATAAGGAGCAACCAGGCAAAAGAAAACATGTTTCCCCATTACATTCACAATTTACAATGTTTTTTCTCTCCGCTCTCTTGTCTCTTGTCTATCGTCTCTCGTCTATTGTAAACTGTACACTGTACATTGTACATTGTACAAAGTAGACAAGTCTTTTTCATGCAGAATCCCTAAACAATGAACAATAAACAAGGAACAAGGAACAAGTCAAAGGGAGAAAGTCAAAAGAGAGAATCCTGACCTGAAATCAATTAGAGTTTGACATATGTATTTTCTACTTATATTTCCATGTTCTATGTATAAAAGATAAAAGACGCCTGATCGATCACGAGTTCAAGAGATTTACAAGCTACAACCGACAACCGACAACCGACAACCGACAATCCACAACTGACTTGCAACTTTTTTCTCTTCACTCTTCACCCTTTTGGCTATCTACTATCTATTCGTGCATCTTTTTCTGGGTTCTGATTTGGTAAAATTGTTTACAAAGGATAAAGAAAAAATCGCGAGTAAATCTAGAATCTAGAGTCTTGAGCCGACTATTGAATATTGAAAACATGACCCTTTTTTATCAGCATCCTTTGCATTTTGCGTGTTTATCTGTGATCTGTGCTGTGTGTAGTTGAAAGGATTTGGAGAGGAGTTTATGATTTGTCCTATTTGTCTTTCGTCTTTCGTCTTTCTGGTGGATTTCAATTTTGGTTCTGGTTGTGGTCGATGAATACGGTTCAGAAATTTAAGGGTTTTACAGTTTAAGGGGTTTACAGATAAACAATTCCACATTCTACACAGTTTTTGGCCTTGGGCAAACATTTTACATTTTACATTTTACAGTGTGGAGTGCAGAGCTGTATCAACTATCAACTACGGATTTTATCACTGTTGTTGTGGATCGTTATTATTAATGCTATTGTTTTGTTCTATCTTTGTGGTTGGACTTGGATTTGGATTTGGATGTGGGTGTGGGTGTGCTGTCGTGTGGATTTGAACCTTTTCAGAATCATATCTAAAGGATTTGGACGGAGATGAAGACGGAGGAAGGTCACACTTATTGTTATCACTATTATTATTAGAGGTCACAACCGCAACAGGAACAGATTTGATACTTTGAGTGTTTATACTTTCTAATGCGGTTGTTTCTACTTCTACTTTTGTTGTTGTTTTTGTTTTTGTCTTTGGTTTTGCTTTGGCCTTTGCCTTTGTTTTGGTGGCTCTTTCTAAATGTTCTAGATATTTAGTTGGTTGATCCGTGGGAGTGAAGGAGGAACACAAGGCCAAAGACAAAGACGAAGAGGCATTTGGGCTTTGATTTTGATTCAGATTCAGATTCATATTCGAATTTGAATTGGAATGGGAATTCGAGTTTGAATTCGAATTTTGATGGGGATTCGGATTTTCCTTACCGTGTTGGATCAAACTGATATTTTTGAGTACCGCTCCTTCCGCAGCGTCTATCTGAGAAGAAAGTTCAAGACAAAAACCAATTCCAATGGACACATGTCTTAGAATTTTTAGCCTCAGGATTCATAACAATAATAAAGATAATAATAATAGTAATAATAATAAATAGGTGTATTAAAAAGTATAAAGAGGAAACAAACCTTTATTCGTCTAGAAGCTTCCTGACGCTCACGCTCTTGCTCTTCATATTGGAGGACCATCTATTTAATTTACAAGAAAACAAAAACAAGTATTTTAATAACATTCCGCAACATTTCCAAATTCAACACTCAATCAATCATTTTCATATTTCAATTCAACTCAATTCAAGTGCGAAAACAGAGATGAAATAAAGTAGACTTGAATGTAGTAAAAATCGAGCAAAATGCAGAGTGTACAATTCCCAAAAGCTTTCATGCACTTTTCCCATTTTCTACTTTCCATCTCCTCTCAATCCTCAATGTTTTCAAACTGAATCAAAAACAAAAACTTGTACCACTTTTATTTTATGTGTAAAGGTTTGGAGTTTGTAAATTTTGAATTTTCTTATCAAGATTCAAAAAATTCATCCATCCAAAATTCAAAAGTCTAAACTCAAAACAAGATAAATTATTACTTTTACTACTTTTAGTGTTCACAACAGTAAAGTTTCTATCAACTGTTCACTGTTCACAATTCAAAAGTGTCCAAGCTACTATTTTTGTACACTTGCAAAAAAGTAGGAACAAAATTCATGAAAGTAAAAGTAAAGTGGTTTTCAAGTGGAAATGGACAACTAAAAAGTAAACTGAAAAAACAGGAGACAGGAGATTTGAAATTTCAAAGAGTTAAGGTTGTCACATAAAATTCCTTTTTTTACTTCTCTTTCAAATTTAGAAAGTTCTTTTTTCTGTATATTCTTCACTCTGTCGTCCGTGTACTTCATTTTTTTAGATAAAGTTTAGCACTCTTTGTTTTTTTCTAGATTGTAGAATGTAAATATTAGGGAAATTGTTGTGCCTTTTGCATCTTGTACCTTTTTCTCCTGTACAGTGTAAATTTTAAAATGAAAGTATTTCATATTATTCCAGTTTGTCTGTATAATTTTTGGGCCTGCTCATTGCTCATTGCTCATCTTCATGTTCCATGTTAATTTGTTGGATTGTTGATAAATAGCTACTACTTGTAACTGGAAACAAGGAAATGACACACATCTCTTATCTCTCTGATTTTATCTACAAATTACAAGTCCACAAAATGCATATTGTACAGTGTACAAAAAGGAGTAGACGGATTAAATCTATATTATTCCTCCTCCTGTCACACCAAACCAGACCAGAAGTGAGGCTTGAGACTTGAGATGGACAGCATCATTAATTCTGGTTAAGCAGTGTAGAATATAGAATATAGAGACTGAAATGTGTTCAGTGTTCAGCCGGAGCTTCAAGATCCAACATCCAACATGGAAAATGTACTGTAGATTGTAGATTATACAAAAGGAAGGAAATTTAACACTGAGTACTAAAAACTAAAAACAGAGAAAGTGAACAAGAAACAAGAGGACTGACGGCGGACGGCTGAACCATCATCAATAATTCTCGTACATTTGTAAAGATTATCCCGCGACAAGTTAATAGCTACATATATTTTCATTCCTCCTCTCTCTCCCGCTTCCTCCCCTCTTATATCAGGTTTTGAGGTTTTGCGGTTTGCGGTTTTTGGGCCGTGGTAATTTTTTACTATTTACTATTCAGAAGCTACAGACATTTCTTTCCAAATTCAAACTAGATTTAGAAAATTTTAGATATTTTTACTTATCTTTTTTGTCTCTTCTACCTACTTTAATAGGGCTAAATTCACAGTTGAAAATAACATGAGAAAGAAACTAACGGTTTCATCACATGATCGTAGTCAATACTCAATATTCAACTTTTCTAATTCCTCATAGTTAAAGAACAAGTAACAAGTTGGTGGGAAAATCTAAATCTGCATTTAAAACTGAAACTGAATTGGGATCGGAATCTGAGTTTAGTTGTATCATGTAGAATTTTGAATTTAGAATTCAGAGATTGAGAATCAGGATCCACACTAAAGTTATGTCTTGGGTCTGGTGTATTTCATAATATATCAGATGGAGTAAAAGTTGTTTATTTACATTCCCTATTTTACTACAAAGAGGTAGCAACAAAAAACAAGTGGACTGATTTTAATTCTGTGGATTCTGTGATTCTGTGGAGCTCGGAGTTGTGAGTTTTGAGTTTGGAATTTGCACAAAAGAGATAAAATGATGATGTTGCTGCTGCTGTTGAGCTGGTGAGTTGTAGAGTTGTAGGTTGTAGATTTGGATTTTAGACCCCAGAGCATCATTTAGATTAGTGAGTGAGTGACTGACAAACCATGTTCAATGTTCAATGTTCATGTGAGGTAGCTCCAACTCCAACTCAAGGCTTCGAGGCTCAAGGTAATACCTACAACTCACAACATACAGAGTGTAGGTTGTAGGCTGTAGGTTGTCGGTGGAACAGTAAATAGTAAATAGCAAATGGTGGTGGTAGTAAACAACTGGATAAAGAATACACAACGCACAAAAAGCCCACGTCCCAGTTGTAAGTTGTCTAGTTGTTGAATTTTGAATTCTGGATGTGGTCTAAAATCTACAAACTACAATGTACAGTTTATATAAACTATAAAATATTGTATAAAATATAGTCTCGCAATTCACAATGCACAATTTATAGATATGCATCAGACGTCTAAAACCACAAACCACGAAACGCAGGACGGAATAGGGAGTGAGCTAATCGCAAATCGCACATCGCAAGTTGAGAAACAAGAAACAAGGAGTTTGAAGCTGGAAGCGTCATCATTATCATCAACAACATCTCCTCGTTCATCGTTCATCCTGATGAGGACGAGGACGACTGTATCTCGCATGAAAAGGGCTCACTACTAAATCCTCAATCCTCAAATCAACATGATCGTCAGATCCTTCTTTTCTCTCTTCATGCTGATTTCACATTTCTCTCTCCTTTCTTCTTTCTACTTTCTCCACACTCCGAAATACCAAGTATACTAGATAAAATACTCTATAGAAATAGCTATAGATATACTTTACATTTTCTATCTTCTATCTTTTATCTTTCCGCACGATCTTTCACCTCTCTCTTCATCGAGAATCCAGAACTGACTCAACATGTCTAACAATACAAGTTGTACATTGTATCTGTCTATTGTCTATTTTGTATTTTGTATTTTGTAGTTGTATTTTGTGGATTGTGGATATTTACACGGAATCATTCATCTGGCTTTAACCAGCCCACGGCCCACGGCTAAACTTTCTCTCATCAAAGACAAAACCCAGAACTCGGGATTCGTACCTATTTACTATTTACTTTTCTTAGTTTCTTTCCGTTTTATAAGTATCAACATCCACCAACTATAATATATAAAATATACGATCTACGACAGAGAACAAAAATACAAAATACAAAGTAGTAAAAGAGAAAAAGAAAAAGAAAAGATAATGATATACAATGTAGAATGTAGAAAGAAGAAAGAAGAAATAACAAGGAGTCATCCAAATCCTCATCATCTTGATGTTGATGTTGATGCTGATGTTGATCTTGAATCTTGATCTTGGTCTTCATCAGTTTCATGTCCAGTCTTCATTCTGGATCTTGTTCTTTGATGATGCAGACAAAAGAAAATGACAGGCAGTCAGATAAGCAGAAGCGCTACAGTTTGTTTCATTTTGATGTTTTATGTATTGTAGAATGTAGAATGTAGAACGTAGATACTTTGGACGTTGGACTTTGTTTTAGATACAAAGAAGTGGCTGTCAGAATTCTACATTCTATTTACTTGTTCCTTGTCCGTCAGGATGAGAATGTTTCGTATCTCCTATTTCCTATTTCCACATGTCAAAATACTAATGCTAAATGCTAATGCTCATGTTTAATGTCTGTTTGTTTTGTTTTACTCACAGCTCAGAGTTCACAACTCAAAACCTCTGTCTTGAGCCTCAGCCTCATTTTCCATTTCCCTTTCCCATTCCTCTGCTAATGACTGTTTGTGGTTCATGTACTTTATTGTGTGTATAAACAGAATACAAACAGGAGAGAGCAGAGGAGTTTTAGTAACAAATAGCTTTTTTGCGGTACATGTGATACAGAATACAGATATCTTTCTCATTATCATTATTATTATTGTTATTATTATTATTATTGCTTTTATTATTTCTTTCTTCATGATCTACCATCAACCATCAACCATCTGTCATGTATCATGTATCATCTATTCTCATAGCTCATAGCTCCTACATTCTGTATTCTGTATCAAATATCTCCAACTATCTCTCAACTCTCAACTCTTTTAATGTTAATGTATAAAGTAAATTTAGAAATCAAAATCCTCCCATTCCCATTCATTTACTCTTTCCTCGTTCATTCTCGAGCTATTTTGGTCTACCTACTCATTAAATCTGACGGACAACAAATAACAAGTATCACAAGTCACAAGTATTTTCCCTCTCAGTTTTTTTGGGAAACTTTTCCGTTTCTTCTTCTTGGGTTTACTTTCATTATCATTAATTTCTCCACTCTTCAATTAATAATAAATGTACATGTATAATATTTATATGGGTATATTATTATGGTAAAACTCTTGATTCTTGATTCTTGATGAACATCAAAAGTTGATTAATGAAGCAAAATAACTTGAGCCTTGAGGCAAACAAGGAAAATGATCTTCATTTTCCTTTGATTTTATATTTTATAGAACTTTGGAAAACGAATAGTAAAATTTGCAAACATCTAAGTATTGTTTAATAAGTATTTGATTTTTATAGATAACTTTTGAGGATTGAGAACTTGAGTTTGAACTTTGAAAAAGAGAGTTTTATTTACTATTATTAAGTATTAAGTAAAAGTAAAAGTAAAAATAAAATAGACACAAGACATAAGAAAAGGTATCAATTACATGAATTGCATTTCAAAGTAAGAAATATCAAGTGCAAATTCTGAGTATTTTTAGAATGTAGAATTTAGAATCTGGAACACTACAAAAAATACAATAATTTTCAAGTTTTCACTTTATATTTTAGATTTACGAATCGATTCCAAAAAAAGAGTGATACTTCAAAAAATACTTGTACAAAGTATAATAATTTTTCAGTGCAGCACTAATTCGACATTTAACATTCGACATTCGACATTCAATATTCGACATTCGATATTTAATGGACTAGATTTTATATTTCATGTAGAACCGAAAACAACAAGTCATGAAATAAATATTAAATATTTTGAAATTATAAAGCATGTTCAATTTCCTTATTGCCGCTCGACACTCGACACGATATAAAGTATGAAGTATGAAGTATGCAGATACAGCTAAATTTAGACGGGAAAATCTAGATTGTAGATTTTGAAGATTGGAATCGGAATTGGGAATTGGAAATTGGACATGAGTATGAAGTATGAATATTAAGTGGTATCATGTGTACCTACTCTGAACACTGTTCATTTTACATAATATGTAATTTGCCATGTGCCGTCGTACAAAGTGAGCGGGAGCTCAAAAGCTCAATGTTCAATGTTCAATACTGAGCATATGAAATTCACCAGGGAGATATTTATTTACATGTTTCATACATCACTCCATCGGAACATTTGAGCATTTGAGCATTTGAACATTGAACATTCAACATTGGATATTGGATTGAATTAGGCCGAGTTGAGCTGAATTGAATTGAAAGGAATTGAATATGTAATATCATCTATCCTGTGCATACGAAGTACGAAATGCCAAACGCCAAACTCAAAAGTCTACGTTTTTGCATTTATGAACATTGAAGATTGAACATGAGAGGTGGAGGAACGAAAAGAATCTACTTTGAATACTCAATATTCACTGCCACCTTAATTTTACAATGTGTGTGTTGGAATTGCATGGGAATGGAATGAAATTCAAGATGACGATGAACCAGACTGAGAGTGAAATAGGAAACCGTACCACACTGTACCATGTACCTTGTACCACGGTACATAGTACATAGTACATGAACAAATCCACGCAGCATGCATAACACATAACGCCAATAACGCGGTACTTGAAACATGATGGAGAATTTTCCCCATCTGAATTGAGCTTTGAGAATTGAGCATGAACAGTGAACAGAACATTGGATACATTTTAGTTTTTAGGTGTTTGGTATTCGGTGTTCAGTATTTTGAAGATTTGTACGAGCAAAAAAAAGATTGATTCAGCGATTATTGATCTGATCAGACACCAGCAAAACACATTTAGATACTTATACTCAACACTCATATGCACATACACATTTACTTTGACTCTGCCTCTGACTCTTTCAAGTGTATAAACGCCACGAGCAGATCCGTCTCCTTCTTCTTTTACCTCGTTCACATCGAGAATCGAGAATTGCGAAAACCTACATAGATGTCTGTGTGTACATACAAGTATTTCATGTGTACATTATATTGCACTATTTGAATTCGTGTCAGAATCTAAACTAAACCAAACCAGAATTGGAACTGGGACTGGAATTGGCATTGAGATTGAGATTGAGCAACTCTGTACTCTGTATTCGGCTCCGACGCTGAAGCTGAAGCTCACTCTGACTCTCTGCGGGGAAGTCCTACTACAGTCTAAAATCCACTTTGAATTTTGTCCTGGGATTCCTAATGGTATTTACTATTTACTATCAAATTGAGGAATTATTGGGAATTGGAAATTGGAAAGGGGAAAGTCATAGAAATGAAAATGGGAAAGAGAAAATAGAAAACTAAACTAAACTATGTTTCCAATCGCGAGTTTTGAGTCTCGAGTCTCCAGGCAAACTCAGATCAACCGAGCTGAATTGTATCGATAGTGACTCAAGACTCAAAACTCGAGAGTTTATGTCATCATAGCACACAAATACAAAATAACGTCAAAAATCATCATTTTGTAAGGGTTTTGAATCGCTTTAAAACATAAATGATTTAGGCTCCGAAAGCGAAGCTGATTATAAAATAATGTCCGTCTTTACAAAAGTACTACCGTGTACTTCAAAAGTTTTCAACACTTGTTCTGTGTAGCTCGTAATATGTCCGCTAGATGGCGCACTAAAGAATTTGTAATATATCCGCTAGATGACGGCTTTAACGAGTTACAAATTTGTCAGCTAGATGGCGCACTACGAGTAAATTTTCCCGCCCATTGTACACAGACGGACACGAGGATGACAATAGTCAGGTTTGCTGCTTTGCTTCCTAAAAGCTGGGATTAAATTTATCATGTGTAACACGTGTGGGATTCTCATATTTAATATTCATGCATTTCTAGTTTCTAGTTTACTCGAGCCTTGAGACTTGAGACTTGAAACTCTGCATGTATAGAGTGTAGACTCAAAGATTGAGAAATGCTGATGTAAACAGTAAAAACGGTTGTATTATTGAGGGAATATTGAAACTTGTAAATTGTGTAAATCTGGCTCTGTCTCCATATTTCCATATTTTAAGTACAAATGAGTGGAAATCCCTAAAAGATAATTCCATTGATGAATGAGCGGAATGGGAAATAAACTTTATTCTCTTTGTTCTTTGTCGATCTCAATCTATATTCTTTAGTCTATATCTCATCGCCAGTCGTCCTTCGTCCTTCGTCAGTCGTCAGTCTTCAGTGCATCAACATTCAGCATCATTGGAATTATTATTATAGACTCTATACCTTTTAAAACTCTTGCAATCTTTTACCTACAGCCTGAAACCTGAAACCTGGAATCCGTATAATATTTTATATTTTATATGACATCTGCGCTCTGGATTTCGGATTTCGAATTTTGGATTGGGGATTCTGCATCAATGTTCAGTATAAATAATGAATACCATTAACCATTAACAGTATAAAGTATAACGTTGAAACAGTATTTTAGTTTGTCAGCGGATCATAAAATGTGGAATGTAGAATATAATTTAGAAGAGTTCTGCATAGGAAAAACATGAGACATTTTATGGATTTTGATCAGAGATCAAAAAGTACAACTATTTCATATTTCATCTATACATTATACATGTGATTTGAGATTTGAATCCCGAAACCAAAAACCAGAAACTAGAAATCTCTGGAATCTGGAATCTGGAAACTGGAATGAAATGAATGTCTAATGCTCAATGCTCAATTCTCAATGCTCAATGAATGGGAATTCATTAATACAATTCCTACTTTGTACAAAGTACATGAATAAAACAAATGACATAACTTACTTTGTTATTGAAGTTGAGCCCCTGTTTTCTGGCGTACATGGGATTCTGCTGTCTCCAGAATTGTTCCCGAATTTCCAAATAGTTGAGTGCTTCTGTGGCATTAGAACGAAGTTCCTGACTCGCTCCCTGATCACTCTGAATATCTGAATAAAAAGAAGAAGGAGAAGGAGAAAAAGACAGAGGTTAAATTTACGATATTGATATCAATATCAATATCACTATTCAACTGCATACATTTATTTACAAACTACAAACTATAAAAGTAGAAATGGAAATGAAATGGGGAATGCAAATGTATAAAATGCATGCATAAAATAGTATAGTGAAAGAATTTTCATGATTTTCATACTCATAGTGTTCATTTCATGCTGAATGCTGAATGTTCAATGCGCAATTTTCAATGTTCACCGTAGTAAAAAACAAACTATGCCATTAACTTTTATTTACGAGTGGACATTTGGAATTTGGAATATCGAATATCAGATATATCGACAAAAGGATAAAAGATAAAAGTATCAAAAAAACACATGCTCTTTGAATTTGAGATGAGTTGAGCTAAAAGCTGGATTCATCAAAGTTTCTATCTTTTCTATTTTTACAGTAGTCAAAGCTCTCATCAATTTTCATGTAAAACATCATGTCGGTTCAAAGTTAAAAGGTTATGTCAAACACAGAATCGGAATCATTCTAAATGACACATGACATTCATAAATTTTTCATTTAAAAAAGACACAGAAAAACAATGAATTTATCCGATGATCCTTTTTTCTTGTGTAATAATAATAATTAATAATTAAGAAGATGCATTTTGGGCATTTTCACTTTTTTTATTTTCCTCCGGTTTTGAAGCAGGAAATGACGTCATTTGTCATTTTTCATTTTTCATGTGTCATTACTTTTAAATTTATTATTTATCACATGTCACATTTTTCCTTATTTTTTTGACCTTGAAGGGAAATTTGAAAAACGAAAAAGGTAAATGGTAAATGGCAAATGACGTCATTCATGAAATTCGAGACTCAAAACTCGGAGCTTGGAAAAAATGTACGACATGATAGATTTTAGATTTTATCAGTACACATGCTATAAAATATAAAATATATATCTACAATCTACATAATACATGAAGAAAGATGGGATAGAAATATGAAAAGGAAAGAAGAAGAGCGAACAAGGAACAAGGAACAACGAACCTGGTCGATGAAGGAATTTGGTGAGATAGTCCTTGTCAAAATACATTTGTCCTAGTACTTCTCGTGCAACCCATCTGGCTCTGGCTTTACTCGGCGGCTTCAACTTACTTCCCAACTTTTTCCCTAGAATTTCTTCCTCATTCGTCCCAGGACGGACGCAGCAGTGCTCCTGCTTCACTATAAATCATTTTTTACATTTTTAATACATTACACAACATCACAGAACACAGAACAGAATATAAGAGTCCCTGTCAACCTCACAAAAATGAAAAAACCAAAAAAAAAAGAAAGATAAAGATGAAAGAGGAAAGAGCAAAGAGCAAAGAGAAGCTTTTTGAATCCAACTGCCAACGATGAGAAAAATATATGAGCATTTTGAATTTCGAGAACAAATAATAATAATAATAATAATAAAAGTATTTTTACTCCTGCAAAAAATAAAAAAGATGTATTTCATAAATAAAATAGATATTTTGCACCTACGGTTTGCTAAGGCTTCGAGTTCATCTATCAGTGGCAGAATTTGATCCAAATCTTCTATTTGTGTTGCTGAACGATCTGTGACAAAAAATAGAGGGAAAAAACAGTTGATGCAATTTTCACATTACTGATAGACGTAAGTTGATATCTAATAATAATATTTAATGTTTAATTTCACTGCCGACATTCCGTTTGAAAAAGAATTACAAATGTTATGAAATTTCAAAATAGGGGGAGATGCTCAGAATATTTGAAAAAGGTAGTGATTTTTCATTTAAAAGATGCAACTGAAAATAAAAATAAAAATACTTTTTAAACCTTTTCTTTCTTTTTTAGAGTGTTTCTAATTCTAAAAATACTTTTTACAAGTTTTTATCAAACGTGATGAAACTTTCCAGCCCAATTTTAATTTTAATTTCTGAGTTTCTGAGTAAATTGAAAATTGAATCTACATATTTTATCTTTCACATTTTAACTAGATTGACTTTTAAATAGAAAAAATAAAAATAAATGATTCTCAGACTTTCTATTTTTGCTTGTTTTTACTATGTAAAACATCTATAAAATGTAAAATGTCAAACACTCTCCCGAAAAAGGAAATGCATAGAAATTACAATCAAGAATAGATAACGATTTCCAAAAAAAGAAAAAAATCTACATTGATATTTTTTTGTTTGCATTAGAAGAATAAAAAAAAAGTCGGAAAGATGGATGTGAGAGGAATCCAACTCAAGACTCAAGTATATTGACAATTGATAGATATATTATAGTTTATAGACAGAGAGATATAAAAGGAACTGAAACTAGAGCCGAAGTTGGAGCTTTGGCTGGAACTCGGATCTTGAAACTTGGAGTTGGCAGACAGATGTAAGTAAAACATACAGTAGATAGTAGATTGTAGATTGCATCTCGGATCTCAGGGAACGAAGAAAAAATAGACAGAGGAGACAGGGATGAAGAAATATTGGATGTTGAACAGGGAAGGAGAAGGAGGAAACGTACAACGTACAGGAAGGAAATGAATGTCGGCGTGAAAGTAATAGTGAATTGTGCATAGTGAATAGTGAATAGTGCATAACAAACAGAGATAGTCAATAGTCAATAACACTCAATCCTCGAGTCTCAATAGTCAATAGTAAATAACTGTAAACTCTATTTTCTTCACAGAGAAAATATTTTTGTTTGCATGCATCAAATTTCCTTAGTTTATACTTTGTACAATTCAATTCTATTCATATTATTATTATTGTTATCAGTTTATGTAAGTTATGTAAGTAAAACGTGATACATTTAGTGCATAAAAGATGCTTCATGTTTATACAAAATACAAAAGAAAAGAATAAAATTACCGCCGATAGCTCTTCGTATAGCTTCTTGACTCTTCTGAATTCCGATACGAAAACTCTCCACTTTCCGAATTCGATATCCCCTACAATTTTTAAAAGAGTAAAAAAAATAAACATTACATTTCACATTTCCCATTTTACATGACCTTGTGTCTGATGTTCCATTGGATTGAATTTTGTATTTTGACAGTTGTTTTCAAAAGTATTTTGTTATCTTTTGAATCTTTTGAATGTTTTTTCTTTCGGTTACTCTCTATTCTATATTATTTTTTGATTTTTCTATCTTCTATCACATCATCAATTTTCTCGAGCCTCAAGTCAAAAATCATAAATCAGTATTTTTTGAAACCTAATAATAATAATAATGATAATAAAAAAGAGTTTTCCCAAAAACTAGAGAAAAGAAATTAGGAAAATTAGAAAAAAAATAAAAATTCTATAATGTTTTCTCTTCTCTCGATCTTTTGTCTCTATTATTCTCTCTTCTCTTTCATTTATTTTTTATTTATTTCAGGGATTTGATAGCAAATAGTAAACAAACAATGGGAAATGAGGAAAAATAAGCTTTTTCTCAATTGTGAATTAAAGCTCAAGCCGAAAGCCTAAAGCCTCACAACTCACAACAAAAAACATTGAGCCTCGCACAGGGAAAGAATGGCAAAGTACAATGAAAAAGAGAAAAGAGGCTGCCAATCGAAAAGCGAAAGACAAACATAAAAATTGTGCCAAATTTTGGAGACTGAGAGACTGAAAGCTCAAAGCTCAAAGCTGAAAGTAGAAATTCTGTTTCTGCTGTGGACGGAACAGTATGTTTGTGTTTTGACTGTTTATTTATATTTCTATATATTGTTTTCTATTGTCCTCTCTCATATCAGCGACATACAATAGTTGCAAGAGACAAGAGAGACACATTTATGACGAAATCACAAGTGATTTCTTTTCCATCTACAATGCCCAATGTACAAAGTAGAATGTACAAGAAAAATAAAAGAGAGGAAAGTTTGTTCAGTGTTTAGTGACGGCTGACAAATCCTAAAGGGACAGGACGGAGATGAGAAGAGAAAAGAGAAAAGAGAGCTTTTCTTCTATAAATAAAAAATCAAATAATCATCATCGTTTGACTTGACTTGACTTGACTCGACGCGAAATGTGACTTGTGTTCTCTTCTGTTGTGACTTTTGTGATGTGATTTGATATTTGATGTGACGTGGGCAACACATTTCACACACACACAAACACACAGAGTTGTGATCTCTGATTTGTGATTTCTGACATGTGCCAAACGGAGTGTAAATGTGAAAATGGGAGGATGTGAAGAATGAACAAGAGAAAACTGACTTGTGAGAAATCACGTCAGTGTCATCAGAAAACGGTTGTGAAATGTATGCAATATCTACTAAGTATTTTTTATTTTTGTTACTCTCCAATTTCTTCCACTTGTCTCCATCATCTTAAGTATTATTATTATTATTACTATGATTTGCACCTGGAAATTCATTGTACGTTGTATTAAATTACCTGTGATATGCAATGAGAGCCTTTTCAAACTGGCCTAGATTGTACAGAGCCTCGGCATACTGAAACAGCCCGTTGATGTATGTGTCGTTACCTAATTACAGTACA
Organism: Sminthurinus signatus; assembly: GCA_019776565.1. NCBI lineage: Eukaryota > Metazoa > Arthropoda > Collembola > Symphypleona > Katiannidae > Sminthurinus > Sminthurinus signatus. The sequence continues at coordinate 21,318 of JABASP010000500.1, forward strand.
AAATAATATACAAAGTTCAAAAAGATTATTAAAAAAGAAAAAAGGTGTAGAAATTAAAAACAAGCGTTCACTTCATAATAATAATTAAAAAATAATAATTATTACTATTAATTCATAATGATTCATACCGTCAAAAGAGGTTTCCGCATCTGAAATAATTCAAAAAAAAAAAATTATTATTCTCTATTTTAAATGCTCAATGCTCAATAATAAAACATAAAAGTACACAAAATCCATAATAATAATAATAATTTAATTCGTAATTTTAATGTACCTTTTAAGGCCGAGGCAGCATCACCCAATTTCAAATGACATTGACTCCTAGCTGTCATAAACAAGAAGATATAAAAACATGAAAACAGTTGTTAATTTTACAAGATATATTTTACAGTATTATTTATGAGAAAATTACGACTTAGCACTAGAATCTAGAAACTAGATAATAAATGGATTTATTTCATGCAGAGATGGGAAATTGAAAGTTGACAGTGCCGCCAAGGTTTTATTCAACGCTCAACACCCCTCATTCACTCTGCTTCTATAATTACTAATAATAATTACTAATAAAGCTCAACATATAAAACATGCACGTAAAATCATTAAGTTTACACTGGCAATTTTATCAGTTATCAGAATATCATCATCGTTATTATTTATTATTGTCGTTAGTCGTTACACAAGACACAAGCCAATTCCACATTTATTCAACATGTCAACTTTCATGTTCCCATGATCAATAGAAAAGTAATGGCGTAATAATTATAGTAATAATAATAACAATTTGAATGTTGAATTTGTTATTACCTACGAGAGCTGCCTTGTGCGTCGGGTTCAATTCAAGAGCCTGTAGTTTGTAGAAAGTAGAAAGCAGAATGGAGCACATCACAATGAACAATGAATACAAAAAACACACATGAGACACATTACACAACATAAAAAATAATAATCATTAGTTCCAATTTCCAACAAAATGTTTCCAACAAGGTACAAAATACACGCATCACGCGTGTACAAACTACAACTACAAACCAGAAACCAGAAAAAGAAACCAGAGCACTTAAATTTTATGAATGAATAAAACGAACGCGTAGCATTTAAAAGCATAACTTTTTATAGTAAAAGTCCAATGCCCAATACCTATCAATTATCAATATTATGATAAATACATAATAAATAAAAATACACTGAAAAAGAGGAGGACCTTTTTCTTTTCTTTTCTTTCTTCTCCAATTTATATTTTTTATCTCCAAAAGAGAACTATTAAAGAATGTAAGAGTGTGTCAAAATTCAAAATGCTCCCAAAATAATTGGACAGTAAAAATAATCCTAATAAAAAAAGTTATAATGACCAAAGACGAAATTAAAGTTAAAATTTCATAGTAAAAGCTCTAGTCATTTTTTATATAAAAATAAGTAGTAAAAGTATTATTAAAAGTAGTATTTGAGAGCTCTGTGAAGATCCAACCAAACTGAAAACGGATACCAGATTAAAATTAGATACTTTTAAATTCGGAACTTGAAACCTTATTGAGTGTTGACAGAGCGGCTTTGGTCTGTTTCTTAACTCTGGACTGGAAGGAAGCCTCAACAACGAACATGGCGGTGAGGAAATCCTCACTGTGGAGAAAGTCCATATTAATATGAAGTTTCCGCTCCCTCTTCTTCTTGGCCTTGAGTGACTGTTTAATGTCTCTGGATCCGAGGGTGACCGCCGCCGCTCGATCCTTATCCGTATATTCTTCCTCCCGCCTCTTCCTCCGTCGATTTGCTTTCTTGGCGGCTTTGGCTTTTGATGCTGCTGATTGATTCGAGCCAGAGCCAGAGCCAGACCCAGCACCAGTTCCCCCTCCACCTCCATGTCCATGTCCAGCTCCTGTGCCACCCCCAGTTCCAGAGGCTGACATTACCCCTCCTTTTCCATCTCCCCCAGCTCCCCCTCCTCTCCCTTCCAACTTCTTCTTCTCCTTCTCCTCCCGGGCGTCCTGACTCGCAAGGGACATTTTCCGAATTTCCCGCATTATATTATTCACGGGTGAGCGGGACCGTCGGCGCTGAGCTGATGTCAATGACTGAGACCCTAGACCACACACCACAGGACAATGACGACCGAACCAAACCAAACCAAAACAAACACTTTTTACTACTGACTGCTGACTCTGATTTGATATGATATGACCAACTTTTACTTTTTTTTGTCTCTCTTTGTTTACTTTACTTTTTCTGTCCCTGTTCTTTCTCTTGTTTTGACGTTCTGTAAACTGTAGACAAAACTGCGAGTGGAGTCTACAAACTACAAACAGAAAAACTTTGCTACTACAAAAGAGAAAAATGGTCTCTGCAGTGATTTTATTTGTGATTCTTCCCTAATTTTCCCCTGCATTTTTCCAACTATGTCCACATTCAAACTTCCACCCGCACAGAAAACTTTCCCACACAAATCATTTTCTACACTTTCATACCTGTTTGTCCACCTTATCCAGAATCTAAAGTAGACAAGTATTCCGCGGATTTTTTGAATTCTTTGAAAACTGTGTGTCGTTTCGGAGTTTCTGAGTTTCTGAGATTTCTTTTTATAACAAAGAAACTGTAAACTCTGTAAACTGTAAAGTCTGGAGTTGAATCAAAGCAAAGGTGACACGCGGAACGGAGCAGGTGTTCCCTTTTTAATTGTCTAGAGACATGCCAGCTTTAAATCCATTTCCTGGTTTCTTTTTTTACTTTTTTATTTACTATTCTTTCTTTCTTTCTTTCTTTCTTTCTTTCTTTTGTACATTTTACACTGTACAGTTTTCTGCTGCAAGGTGAAAAAAAGAAAAAAGTGCTGCCTTTTGGATTTCGGAATTTGGTGCAGAGTGCAGAGACAAAGTTACAGTTACGGATTATGACTACTGAATCGGATTGGATTGGATTGCGGATTATGTATTAACTATTAACTGTCCAAAATGTCCTCCCTTCCCCTCCCTTTGGTTTGCTTTCCCTTTGCTTTTATTTGCTTTGGTTTGCTTTCCCCGTCAACTCCATGTTCTATTTTGTATTTTGTCCTGCTCCCAATTTTTTTAGCTTTGGTACTATTATTATTTGTTTGCAGAATAGACTGAGGAGTGAGGAGTGAATAGTGAAAGGAGGAGAAATGTTGTCAAAGTATACAAAAAGTACAAACTGCTGTGTGCACTTTTTTGTATTATAAAACCAGAGGACAATCGACAGTTTTTTTCTCATTTCTTCATTTCCCGGAGCGGATTTAAAGGATTTAATAGTTAATATCAGTTTGGTGTTTGGTGTTTGGAGTTTGGATTTTGAATTGTACGCATGCACAATGCACAAGTTACGAGTTACGAGTAGCTATCTAATATCTAATATCTAACGCCTCAGTACAAAGTACAAAGTACAAAATACTCAATACAAAATACTTGAAATGCCAACGGTGCAGCGCATAGCGCATTCCCAGAACCCACAACAAAAGTTATTCAACAAACTGAAATAAAGGGGCAAAACCAGTCAATTCTCAACTCTCAACTATCAACTCTCAAGACTCTTGTCAAAAGGACAAAAAGACAAAAAAGACAAAGGAGAACTGAACAAAAAGAAGACTGTAAAATACAAAATACAATAATATAAATAAAAGCCAAAAGTAAAAAGTAAAAGGTCAAAACACAATCAAGACAAACTAAATGAAGCCAGACCAAACCAAACCAAACCACAAGTCAAAGACAAAAACAAAAACAAAGACAAAATCAAGAATATTGTAAATTGTAAATAATTGTAAAAACAAAAACAAAGCAACAATGAGGAATTCAAAGAGAATAAAGAGTGAGGACTTTTGTTTGGAAGAAAAAAAGTAAAAAAAAGTCCTTAAATCCAATCCAAATCCCATCTTAACCCAAACAAAAAGAAGAAGAAGAAAAAGAAAAAGAAAAAAAAAGAAGAGTAGTAAAATCCAAATCCAAATAAGAACAAACTACAGCTTAAAACTGGACATGAAAGGTTCAAGTTTGGAGATTCTAGTTTGGAGTTTCAAGTGCAGTTTTGTATTGTCTATGACTTGAACGTTCATGTTCAATGTTCAATGTTTAGTGTTCAGCTTTCAGTGTTTAGTGTATGATAGTCAACTTTCTAGTCAATAGTCTAGAAAAGTGTGCTGCTGCAGGGATCGAATGAAAGAAAAGAAAGAGAGAGAGAGAGAGAGAGAGAGAGAAAAGAGACAAACAAAACGTTACGTTACACAACACACAGTGTATAATATATATATATATATAGGGCCAGTGGAAAGTATTACAAAATCCTGCAGTATAGAGCCTACATTGACTGCACTCTGTTCTGTTCTTGACTTGTCTTGACAATGCCAATGACAGTGTTGAAAATGTACACAGTGTACAGTTTGAGCAAATAAAAAAGGAGTTAGTCAATAGAGGTTTTTTTTCTAATAAAACTTTATTGAAAAAACTTTTACTTTCTCCACTCTTTTTATTTTTATTGTGTCTATCTGTACTCTTTGTACTTTGTACTTTGTACATTACATTGGAATTGGCATTGCGTAAGATACTGTACACAGAATTGAGATTGAGATTGAGATTGACTTTCTAAACTAATATTCAATTTCCTTTTCCTTTTATTTCCCTTTTTTCTTGCTGTCCTTCTAAAATCTACAATCTAAACTCTAGACTCTGGATGCTTTCATCTTTTCACTGTACACTGTACAGTCAGTAGTATAAAGAGTAAAGATATACATTTAATTTTGATTTTTTCTACCTCCTCCAGAGAAAAAGAGAGATTGTATTTGTGTTTGTATTTTCCTCATTCCAATCCATTCTATTGTATTTTGTATATTTGTTGTACCTTTCTTTCCGAGTGCCTGTTGTGCAATTGCAGCCACTGTTGTTGTTGTTGTTGTTGATGCTGTCGTTGTGCCGGTGGGTGTTGACATGCCAGTGGTGGTCGTAGTCGTGGCGGTACCGGTACCGGGCGTCAGTTCTGTTGGTGTTCCACTTCCAGATCCAGTTACAGTCGTCACATGTTTCTTTTCCCGTCGAGCCTGATGTTGATATTGATGCTCCGCATCAACACTCTCCCCATTGTTACCGACATTCGAATTCGGATTCGGAGTCGGATTGTCATCTTCTGTGGACTGTGTACTGCTGCTGAAACTAATACTTTTTTGTGGTTTTGTATTGGTGATTTCCATGGTATTGTTGTCAGTGGGAAGATTAAAATCAACTCTCTTGGACTTGGATTTCTTTCCAATGGAACTTGGATTGGGATTTTGAGTATCGTGGTCGTGGAGATGGGATGGATTTGACGGAACTAAAGATCTGCTTCCACTTCCACTTGGAATTTCCGTTTCACTTTGACCAGGCCAAAATTCCAACTTGACTGTTGTCGCTGCCGATGACGATGACGACGACGTCGTCGCTGTCTCATTTTGACAATTTATTTGGCCTGCGGTTGGAACTTGTGTTTGGAGGTGTGGAGCTGTGGGTTTAATGGACGGCGGAAGAGATGATTGATATTTTGTGGGGATTTCAATATCAACTGGATTTGGATTTGGATCCTCATTAAACACTTTTTGATTCGTATTTGAATGGAGTTCACCTCGAGTAATTTGAGTTTGACTATTATTACCGTTATTATTGTTCTGGTTATTATTATTATTATTATTATTATTGATGGTGGATAAACGTTTTTTCAAACAGTCACTTGAACTTTTAGAATGAAAGTCCGATGTTGAAGTGCCAGATGTGTTTGTGTTTGGTTGCTGGGAAAAAATGCGTCCATTAGAAGTAGTTCCAGTTCCAGTAGCAGGAGAATCATTCCGAGTTTTCATCGAGTTTCCAGTATTATTATTATTATCGCCATTACGACCATCTTGCTTGTGGTTGTGCTGGTGGTTGGCTGGTGGAATTTTGTCAGCTGATTCGGGAACTCGAGCCATTTTCTATTTTCTACTACCTTTTCACTAGCAAAGTCAAACCCACCCAAGCTTCACGCGTTCTCTTTTCCTCTTACTTTTACTCTTGCTCTTGATATTGATATTGGTATTGACTGTGCGTGTGTGAAAGAAGGGGGTTATCTTTACATGGATCTTTCATACTTTTCTACTCTCTGTAGAGTGTAGAGTATATAGAGTGGTTGAGAGGAGAAAGTATATAGATTATAGATAGCAAGAGACGGGAGCTACACGTTGGATGCACATGGAACATGGAATGTCATGTACCATGTAATTTATAATATGTTATGTCTTATGCGGTGTAAAGTGTTGTAATCCAATTTCTGGATCCTTTTACAGCTCTCAAATTGTACTTGGTCCTTCTTCATGCTACATATACTTTTTTTATTTTATATTATTTTGTGCACTTGATAGTTAATAGATAAAAAGTAAAAAGTAAAAAGGTTGTTGACAAGAAAAAATACAAGATGAAGATGAAGATAGACTGTAATTTTTTATCCTGTTTTTCAGTTGAGTTGGAATGGTTTGGTTTGGTTTTTGGTTGGGGGATCTTGGTTTTTTTCTTAGCTTTCTCCAATCCTCTCGCCTCGTTGACTTGACGAGGTCGGATTGGAATTTAGATGTAGATTCCTCCAACGCCAATATCCAAGTTCATGTTAAAGTTTTCAAGCCCACGTCAAATTGAAATCCTCATTGAATTCTTTTTGAGTCATTCATCATTCATCGTTCAAGCTTCAAGCTTCAAGTTTAAAACAAGTAAAAACAAAAGGGAAAAAGAAGAAGAGAAACTAGAGATTGGGCAAGATAAAAAGGAAGAGAAGAAAAACATCCAGTTTCCAGTTTGATAATCTATAACGTGGCGAACGTACTTTTTAAAACTCAATGCTCAAGATATTCTTCATTCTTCAAAGAGGTACTTTTTCTTCACAATTTTTCAGTTGTTTTTTTTTTGAAAGTTGGAAGTTGAAAGGAATTTTGGAGTTTAGAGTTTAGAGTTTGGAATTTAGAATTTGGAAGCCAGCCACTTGATTTTGACAGGGAAGAAAACAATGTTGGAAAATTAGATTGAAGGGAAATCGATAAGATGTCGTTGTATGTTGTGTGTTGGATTCCTCGTCTTTTCTTGCTCTTCCTCGTCTTCTTTTTCTTTTTCTTGAACCTTCTGAGTAAAGAGCTGGTATTGATGTTCGTGTTGAAAAGAGGAAGTGGAGGACGAGCGTTTAAAGTCGTGATGCAATTTTGTGGCTACTCGGTGAAATCCCCACATGGACTTTCTTCCACTCACTTTCTTTCACTTTCTCTTCTCTCTCTCTCTTTCTCTCTCCGTTCACACACTCATTCAGACCTCTTGAAGAAAATTACCACAGCCATTAAGAGTAATGTAAGAAGAAGAACTTTCTCCATGGTCTAAATTCTAAATAGTATGGCAACTCCACTCACTCACTCACTGACTCACTCTCCATTTGACTAACTTGGTAGATGCTAGGCTAGGTAGATAGATAGATGGATTGATAAGTAGCGAAAGTAAACGCAATACCAGAACCACACAGTCAGAACAAAGAGGAAAAGGAAAGCTTGAGGGAAAAGATGGGAGAAAGTGCCAAATGCTTTTGATGTGGTCGTCAAGGTAACCAATAGCGAAACATTCCGTTGGATCGCTTCTCTTCCTCTGCTTCTTTCTCTGTCTCATACTCATATTTATACTCTGTTTCTTCTGTCTCTGTCTATTTTATTATATTTCATATTTTCCATGCTTTCTACTAATATAATATAAAATATAATATGCACATGGCAAATATCTGTCTGTAGTCTTTATACTTTATATTAGCAGTTGGCAGAGAAATTCCAAAATATTAGAGTAAAAGTAAAAAAGAAAGGAAAAAAGGAGTGAGGACTTTCTCTTCTTTTCTCCAATGGCCAAAGTTTGTATTTTGTATATTGTATATTATGTATTATGTATTATACATGTAGAATGTAGAATATAAAAGGATGTATAAAATATAACACGTGCTTAATACTTAGTACAATGCAGCATTCTGGACTCTGGATTTCGGATTGGTATTATCACGCACCATGTGTGCAAAATATCCATAATCCATAATCCAATCCAGTCCATGCAGCAGTGGAGGTTTGAGTATTGAGTATACCATTCATCATACTTGATACTGGAGGTGTATCTTATATCTTATAGCTTAGCATCATTAATTGTGTTAGAGTAGAGACACGGGAAATCAAGTCAAGCACATGTACAATGTACAATGTACAGTGTGTTTGCCATACCCAAACAACACAAGGAGATGGATTATCATGCACATGCATATGCACAGATTATCAAGGAGGATGGATACGAATATGAATATGAATATGAAAATCCATATCCAATTTCTTATTTCTTGTTACAAGTCCAAATCCAATCTACTTCTACTACTTGTATAAAGCTTCTGTACTCTTGATGTTTAGTCGGTCATCTTGCTCTAGACTCTAAACTCAAGATTCAAGAATCAAGATTCAAGTGTACATGTAAATATTTAAGGATATGGATAATTCACTGCGGAGAGCATGCATATTATAGATGTGCACACGCTCCTCTTGAAGCTTGAAGGTTCTTCATTCTCCATGTGTACACTGTACACTGCTCAATCGATCATCCTACTCTTTACTTTTTATTTCTACCCACATCCGCATGTAAATCATGGAGAGTGCACACTATGCACTGAACGTTGAACACTGAACATGCAAAGCTGGAATTTCTTTACAAACTATAGTTATTTGGTTCGTCGTAGGTATAAGCTCTACATTTTTTGCACAGTACAGACTACAGACTACAGACTCCATTATTAAAGAATAAAGAATACAGAATGTACAATGTACAGTGTACATGGAAACCACAGCCTACAGCCTGCACTCTAAAAACTACACGACAACTTTTCCAAAAACTCTGAAACCAACCAGTGCCAGAACGAGTGCCAGTGCGAGTGATCAGTGATTGAACAGTCACATGAGCCTGTCTCCCGTCTCCTGTCGATCCAACAAACTACCAATTTAAACCATGAAAAACTCAACCCGACCCAACCTCAATGCTCGTTAGTCCCAAGTCTACCAACTACCAACTTGAGTCTCTATAGTTTCTATAGATTCTAGGATTCTAGAATTCTAGAATTCTAGCCTGAAATATAATCTGCCCAATACATAGAAAATGCATACGGTGTACAGTATACACGATATATGAAACAAAATGAATGATGAGGACGGATTTACACAAAATTTGAATATGGAATATGGAACATTGCGATTGGAAATTGGATCGGCGTACCTAGTTTCCAGTACTCAGTACAAGTATGAAATGTGCATCATTATTAGTCCAGTTTTTCACCATCGGCATTTGTATTGGAATTACCAATATCCCATATCTATATAAATATGAGCAATAGCAGTAGAATAAAATCCTTGGTACTGAATATCTGTATTTTGAATATTGAGCATTAAATGTCCTGTTTGTCCTAGATTTCTATTTTCTATGGACTTTGTAAATTCAACCCAGGACACTGTTGACTGTACACAAATGAGGAAGTTTTTATTGAGGATTCCGATTCCGATTCAGATTTAAAGTGTTTGAGACTAGAAATTTGGACTACTTTTAAATATAAATATAAATATTATAAAATGCACCCGCAATAACTAGCAGGAGGAAGACGATAAGGATAACGAGGACAACTTCACTCCTCTTTTATTCTTTTGGTACGGCGCCTATTTATCTACCTTTCTTTCCTTGTTTCCCTCAGGAATGGGATGTGGGACATGGGATGTTTGTGACGTGAAAGAGAAGAGTGGAGTTGAGAGTTGAGAGGAGAGAAAGGAGTGAAAGGGGCCAGAATCTGAAACTGAATTGAAAGGAAGGAGGAGAAAGTTTAAAAGAGAAAGGAGAAAGTAGGGGAATGACTGATAGAATGAGTGAATGAATGAATGAATGAATGAACGGGAGATAAGAGGGAGCTGGTGAAAATGAGCGTTGGTGATAGTCACCATTGAAAACACGATGATGAATTCCAATTTGAGATTCCACATTGTACACAATGCACAGAGAGAATTATCTACACACAACATCAAGTATATTATACAGCATATATATCTACTTTACTTTCACTTTCACTTACTCCTCATTTTACTTCTTTCTTCTTTTGGTCTCATTTGGGGAACCCCGATAATGATGGCAACTATACATCTGTACCTTATATATTCTACATTCTACATACAAGTATCTGCATAATATTTACAAAGCAAAGGCAACTATCGAAAACATAAAACAGAAAATAGAAAATACACAACGCAAAATACACAACAAGTGAAACAAGTGAAAGCGGCCGTGGGATGAAAATAATGAGGAAAAGTTTTAACACTACATGTTTTTAGCTGTCTCTTTTGAGTTTTCAGTTTTCATTTTTCTACAGTATATTTTGTATTTTGTATATCCGATCGCTTTTTGTGATAAATCAAGTTGATTAGCCTTTGACTTTCCTCCCTGATGATCATTAATCATTAACCTTTGATCATTAGGAAATTGACTCCGACTTTGAAAAGGGTAGAGTAGGTGCAAATTTTAGACAAAAAATATCCGTCATATCTCCTGTCCCCTTGTAACCCAAAACTCAAACTTCAAGTCAAGCTCGCATTGGAAAAATGTAGTTTGAAATAAAGTCAAAAACCATTACTTTGTAACGATTTTGTGTCGCTTTCATTGCATAAATCTGGTTTTTTACCCTCCGGAGGCAAAGCCGAGCATAAAAACAGGTATCGTGTCAGTTCACCTTTACAATACCATTGCAGTGCAATTTGGTCGAATTCTTAAACGTTTTTCATTATAGTTTAAAATTGACCACTAGATGGCGCAACTAACGAGTTAGAAAAATGACCACGAGATGGCACAACTAACGAGTTACAAAAATGACCACGAGATGGCACAACTAACGAGTTACAAAAATGACCACTAGATGGCACAACTAACGAGTTACAAAAATGATCACTAGATGGCGCAACTAACGAGTTACAAAAATGATCACTAGATGGCGCAACTAACGAGTTCCATTAGTGACACCGTTCGATGATTAGTAGACAAAAGTGGACTAAAACTGGCCACAGACGGACATAAAATTTAATAGTCAGCTTCGCTTTCTAAAAAAGTATAGAAATTAGTGGGAAGATTTGGAACAAGGGTTTGAAGAGTTGTGCGTATGAAAAAGAACACAGCAGGGAGATTTTCTTCATTTTGTTCCATTCTGTTACAGAATAATGTATTCCAGATAATATAATATAAAAATTTGTAAAAAGTAAGATGATTTTCAGCATTTTTCATTCATAGGAAAATTCAATGTTCATATTCATATTTATACTCATATGCATATGGAGAAGAATACTAGTTTAATATTTAATATTGGCTCATCCTCTTACACGGTAATCCTTTTAATTCTCAATTCTCCACTCTCAATGTCTCCTCTAAATGGAATTTTCATGATACCTTAACTCGATCATAATGGGAATAGCAGCGCTGTCTACTGTCTATTACACACTACACACTACACATCACAGTACATTTACACTACTCTGCATTCTCTTTCTTCTTTCTCCTTCTGATTCTGCTTTTGATTTTGATTCAGTTAGTGAGCCTGCATTCTGTATTCTGTTCTCTCTCTAATACACAATATCGTATAAAGTTGAAATACTATTAAATTCTGGAGCTAAATTGAAAGCTATAGCTGTGGCTGTTCTAGATTCTACCGTCGAGAGTTTAGTTCTAGTTGAATCTCGGATTCGGATTCGGATTATTCTTTGTGTGATCACCAGCTTGATCTTTTCAGTCAACAGTCTTTTGTCAGTTGGATGAACTCAACTAAACTCAACTAAACTGAATGAACTAGCTGAAGAATCTTGGATCTCTGGAACTTTGAAGACCCTCCTGTCCTCTGCCTTGTTCAATAGTTCCTTCTATTGGGAATAAAGGACGAGCGGAGACATAGTTGAAACAGAGCAACTTCTTCTACTCTCCAATCCTCAGCGTCTCAAATCTCAAGTCTGGACCGAATGATTGAATGAATGGCGTGTCTTGGGACTGGTAAATCATTAACAGGAAAAACAGGATACATCTTAAAAGATCAAGAACAGACCAGGCCAAACCAAACCAAATCCAAGATTGAAAAGAGGAGCATCTATCCCCGAGAATGGAGAATGGAGCTTGGAGACTCGAGACTCGAGTGAAAAAGAGGAGTAGCAACGGAAGGAAGTGCGAGAGGAATGTATGTATCCAGGGAGGATTGGAAATCGGAATGAGCTGCTACTGGTTTCCAAGGTTTGCTTCAACTTTCTCTTTCCTCTCCACATCCACACACATCCAGTCCTCAGCCTCCATCCTCCACGCAATAGATCTCACCATTCACAACTCACCATGGCTGCTCACAAGTGTACACTGTACACATCCAGCATCCAGCATCCAGAATCCAGAATCCAGATCCTCATCCTTATCCCAATTTAGCCAGTTTCCATGTTCTACATTCTACATTCTACATGCTATTTTCTACTTTCTATATGTAATATGTAGCAGATGAACACAGCCTCTTTTGTACAATATTTCCTCCAGATACACAATACTCAAGACACATACGGATTTGTGGGTGTATGTATATGAAACTCGGTGAAATCCGAAATCAAATCGATTCCATTTCTCCAGAGATCCGAAATGGAGCTGAGCTGTTGAAAGGGAGTGAAAGCAGTTAGATAGATACACACTGTACAATGTACACAGGAAAGAAAAGCAAAGTACAGTGTACAATGGAGAACTGTACTGAGTGTAGATAGTAGATGGTGGATGGAGTATTGACTATTGACTATAAAGGATATAAAGAAGAAGAAGAAGAAGAAGAGGAAGAGGAAAAAAACACAAATTCCATGGATAGGATAGGAAGCGACAAATTACTCTAAGCTCCTGGAATCGATCCGATTTTTCTTCCTTTCTTCTCTTTTCTTTTCATTTCTTCCCTTTTCTTTCTGTTTCTGTTTCTGTTTCTCAGTCTTTCAGTCTTTCCTTTCCTTTTCTTTTCTTTTCATTCCTTTTCAAGCAAGATAGGATCATCTCTACATTAAGCCCTTCTTTCAAAAAAAGTAACCCAGAAAAAGATTCCACACCCAAACTAAATCTTCTAATACCAAATTCGGAATTCCGAATTCCAAACTCCAAATACCTTGAAAGTTGGATGTTGGAAGTTGGAGGATGTCGTTGTAGCAATTCTAATATATGGTTTTAATGGCAAGTTTCGAGTTTCGAGTTCCTCTTTTTCTGCTTTTATTTGGCAGCCAAACTGGTCTAAAATTCTGTGGAAATCAAGTCCATCTTCAAAATGGAAGAACATTTAAAGCAAATAAAGGAGAAAAGACGGCAGTCTAGTCAATATTACCCAATTTTACTTTTTTACTTTTTTACTTTTGTAGTTGATGGAGTTTGGAGTTTACTAGCCTGAAAATCTACGATTTTGTCCATTCTTTTCCAGTTTGGAGTATCACAAATTAATACAACTGAAAACTGAATGGAAATAAATATTATATTTTAAAGTCCTTTACAAATTCCAAATTCCAAATCCAACTCAAATTCTTATCTCAAGTGAACAAGGTTGCAGATTCTTCATCCACTTTTCATCCTTCCTTCTTCATAACATATCTTTGATAACACGGACAAGGGACAAGGGACAAATATCTAAAATACGCACAATAAACTAAACAAAATAGCTGAATTTGGCTGATTATGATGGAAGGATTTCCGATTTCAGTCATCAGTCACAAGTGTCCAGTTTTCCAGTCTTTCACTCGACTTAATTTTGAATGCAGAGGACGATCCAGGATGAAACCAGAAAACCAGAAAACCCGAAACTCAAAAGTTGCTGGTTCCAGCAGAAGGAGCAGCAGTCAGTCAGTGGCAGTGCCTGCGGTTTTATTTCCTTTGATGTGAACTGCCCTCAACTGGACTCAAATGAAATGACATAAAATGAGCAAATGAGCAAAACAAGTTCAAACCAAAGGAACTGCTGTAGTGAACAACCGAGGCTCTAATACAAGTACGAGTATTCCTATTTCTTTGTCCGTTTCATGTCTGTGAGCTGTGAGCTGTGAATGCTCATCTACATCCAGTGCTCAAATGTTCAAATGTTCAAACGTTTGTATTTTGTATGGACTTTGTTCATTGTTCATGAAAGAGTTTTCTCCTAAATTCAACATTTTTTATGTCTTTGACGATTAATGCGAGGGCAAGCGGAGCCAAAAACAAGTTTCACATACACACAAGTTTATCCTCTTTATTTAGCCACTTGCAAAGGACTGGACTCAACTGGATATTAAACATACAATGTAAAATGTACAGAGTGTGCAAGCCGCTACACATTACACATGACACACTAAACATTGTACCAAATGTGCACAAAACATGAAAACACGAGGACTGCTGCTACCAGGCGTGAAACTCCCACTTTATTATTTTACGTAAACATTTTAATGCGGCGAGTTGAGATTCGAGAGTTGAGAGTCGAGTCCAATTTCCTTTTGATGCATCTTGCACTTGGTTCATTCAAACATGTGATATTTTTGTTGTTCTCTTTCGTTGGGCCAAAATTGGCTAATGACCAATAGCAATGGCAACGGAAGTGACCACGTCAGAGAAAATGGAAAATGGAGGACAGGCAAAAATCCAGAATCCAGAACATGATGATCATTTCATAAGATGAAAAATGAAAACAATACTACAATATTATAGAATGCTGTATTCTTTCTTTTTTCTTTTCTTTAGGACGACAAATTGTAAAAAAATTGCTGGACAGCAAACTTTCCAAGAAAAACGCACAGTGGCTTCGGATTTCGAATAATAATAACAAAAACAACAACAACAACAAAGTCAGCCAAACTCTCGTCATCACTTGTCTCTTTTTTTAGCACGACTCACGTTTTCATTAGAAACGAAAAAGGAAAGGAAAATAAAAATAAAAAGTCAACTTCCAGAAAAAGAACAACAACAAAAAAAACAAAAACAATATAAATAGCACAAAGACGCAACAGCACTGTACACTGTACAAATGTACAAATGTAAAATGTTGGGAATAGGGAAGAAGAAGAAAATATTGACTCTTTTTTCAGCTCATCTCAGCTCTCAACAATAAAAAATAAAAGGCCGGTGGCAAATGGAACTTTTCACTTTCACTTTTCTTTTTTTTATTTCCGTGTGGAAAAGAGGAATAAAAATAGAAATAAAAAAAACAAAAACAAAATGATGAAAAAATTACATTTCACTTTGTACATTGAGCATTGAACAAGGAAAATAGAATGGAAAATAAAATGGATTCAAATAAAAAAACATGAGGTAAAAAAAGGTGAGGTGCGTAATAAAAAAAAGTATGGTGGCTTTTTCTCATGGAAAAGTTTTTTGTACGCCCAGAACACAGAAGTTTGCATTTACATGCTCAAAAAATAAAAATAATACTGATATTTTCAATTGTGGTTGTGGTTTTGAGTTTATTTTAGTTTTGAGGTGTGTCAAAACTCACAAGTCAAAAGTGTAATTCGATTGGAATTTCAAGTTTGGAAAATCATTGACTATCGACTAAAATGCAATTTTTCCATACTTTCCATTTTCCATACTTTTTGCTTTTTCCACAACCTCTCAACTTTTACTTTGTATTTTCCAAGTGTACAAAAGTACGAATCTAGAATCTAGTCAAGAATAACATCTGAAAGTATTATAATATAATTTAAGAATTTAGTAATTTAGGCTCCTATTTAAATACATTATACGTAATATGAACATTATTTATGAATGCATATTGAAATGGAAATGGAAATCCAAGTTAAAGTTTGAATTTGCAAAAATGTGGGATAACTTGAATCTTGCATATTTACCGAATACCGCATACCGAAAACCGAATGTTGAATGTTGACTGTAATCGATAAAATATTGTAATATCCTGCTTCTTTTTTTACTGGATATTGAATATTGGTTATTTTTATATGCAATATTTTTCTATATTTATTCCACCTTATGAAAAAAGTTTCAAGAGAAATCGAATGAGGACGAGAGACGAGAAGAGAACACTCTTTTTTTGCCATCCTGACTCCAGACTAAGAGACTTTGGACTAAAATGAAACCAAAAAGACCAAAACCAAGAGGAAGACGACACAACTATGAACTCAATAAAAGTTTTCTTTTAAGCTTTTCTTAACGGCTTGTGCATAAAAACTTTTCGTTTTACAACTTTCCAAGAAGAGAAAATATGGAGGAACGGGTAACCTTAAAACTCACTCAGTCTTCTCCTTTTTTATTTTATTTTATTTCATTTCTCTCCTTCATCTTTTCCAGTATCCAGAACCGAGAATCCAGAGTGCTTCGAATATCTTATCCTCTCAAAAGCAAAAGCAAAAGCTAGTAAAGAAAAATACTATTGTGTATACTGTTTACAGTTTACACGGAATCCTGCATATCCAGAAAAAAAATCATTCTTAAAGATACAAAAATACGTATAAAGTATAAATGCATATATGTACACAACACCCAAAACACAAAACACACTCACTCCAAGATCACAGATGTTGGCTCTCATATGTAATATATTATGTAGAATGTAGAATGTAGAATGCGGAGAGAATAGAGAGTAAAGAGTAAAGAGGTAGTCAAGTATGTAATTTTAGACTTTTTTTACTCCTAGTTTCTTCGGCTTCTTCTAGATCTATAGAATCTAGAATCTAAAGTTTACAGTTTCCAACTTGAAGTTTAGAGTTTGGAATTTATGTAGATAGTTTTCCCTTCAGTTTACCTTCAATGTACATTTACATTGTAGAATGTAGAATGTAGATTGTGGATGCGTTCATTTCCTCTTATTCTTATTTATTTACATCAATGAATCTTTCAAAGTTATTTCTAAATTACTTTTACGAATCTTACCTAACCCAATAAGAATAATAATAATATTATTATTATTACTATATTTATTACTAGGGGGCGGCCCGTGCCACTGGCACGCGTAAACTGTCTGTCTGTCTGTGCGTCATAGTTTTTTAATGATTTACTTTGCAATTCGAAAATCTAAAAAAATTATGCATTCGCTCCACTCGCGATATTGGGTTTGTCGCCCCTTAAATCAGGCTTCAAAAGTTGAATCTACCTCACAAAATTCTTTACCAGTACCTATAAAATCCGAGTCTCCCATTGCCCCAAAAGCCCCCTCCCTTCGGTCGGGGCCGGGTATGGTTTAGTAGAGGTGTCAGGTCATTTTTATTACACCCCGGATACTCTCCATATCGTGGAGAATCGTTTTATATCGGATTCTCACGTTGCCCCAAAAGACCCCCCTTTGGGGCTGAGAGTAGGGGTCTCACATTGCCCCAAATGCCCCCTCCCTTCGGTCGGGGCCAGGTAAGGTCAACGAGAGCCAAAGATTGTTTTTATTACATCCCGGATACTTTCCATATCGTGGAAATTCGTTTTATATCGGATTCTCATATTGCCCCAAATAACCCTACTTGGGGGGCGTGGGGTAGGGGTCAAAAATACCTTAAAACATGTTTTTGAACCTTCCTACATCATTTTTATGCAAAACCAGAATTTTCAATTTTTTGACCCCACCCACTCGGGGGGCGGGGTCAAAAAAATTCAAAAATTTTCGTCAAAAAATCAAAGTCTTAGAATTGCCTGAAACGGATTTTCCGCATGGTCCCAGAACTCACCGGTAATTTTACAGCCCCACCCCTGCCCCTCCCACAAAGGGAAAAAAAACTTAGAAAATTTTTGAAAAAAAGTTGAAGTCTTAGAATTGGCTGAAACGGATTTTCCGCAGGGTCCCGGGTCTCCCCGGTGAATTTTGATGACATACGAACAGACAGACAGACAGACAGCGTTAGTGCATTATATAGTAGAACTGATTATTGCATTTTCATGTATTTATCCTTTATTTCCCATGAAAATCACGGGACAAGTTTTTCCTCTTCTATTTTCTCTAATAAAGTTTTTTTCTATTAAAATGGTGTCCATGACTTTTTACTTTTTAATTCATCATCATCACATTATTATTATTATTGTAAGTTTCCTTTGTAACATTTTCTTGACATTTTCAAGATTATTTTCAAGATGACTTGTAAATTACTTTGGAACGAACAGGAAAATCATCAGTTTTCATCATATCATATTCATATAATTCTCTAAAATACAAATTTTGTCTGTGCGTCCGAAAAGGGGTTGAAAAAAATTACGCCGTTAAAGCCCGCTCAAAAGCAAACACTGGTAAACCATTTTGAAAATTGTCATCGAGTTTGAATGATAGCGGGACTTTTTGGCGGGAGGATTTGAATTTTAAGTGATTACAGCGGCATCTTTTGGTGACCTCAGGAACTAATCTGGGTCAACTTAGGTCGTAGTTCTTAGGTCAAATTATAAATGGCGCTGCTATGAATTTACTTAGAGGTGTGTAATTACGGGTTATTTATTAATTTTTTTTTGCGCCCACCTTGATGGCGGGCCCTCGCTAGTGATATCTATTTTATTATTATTATTCTTTATTATTTATTATTATTATTTTCAAACTAAAAAGGAGAAAAGAGATGAAGATACAAAAAGTTTATTTTATTTCTTTGTGGGAGAGTCACATCATCTTCAAATAATAATAATAATTATTATTATTTACTATATTATTATTCACACTTTTGGATTTTGAATTTGCTTTGACTTGTACTTTGTACACTGGATACTTTGACGACTGTAGTTAGTAGTTACACACAAAGGAAATTATTTCTGTCATCATGTACGTAAATGGTGATTGTGATAAGTGTGACTGGTGACTGGTGACTGAGCAGGAAGAACTGTACACTGTACACAATACATCATACATAATGAATAAGCTGGAACTAGAAACTAGAAACGAGAAACGAGAAATTTGAAGCCTTGAGCTTTTGCTACTGTGGAAACCTTTGTGAGTCAAGTCAAAACTTCTTTCTTCTTTCACAGATTCATCATCAAAGAGGATTGAGGATAATAAAACACAAAGATAAAGAATGAAGAAGAAGAACTGGAAGAAGAAGACGACAGAATTAAATAGAACAAGAAGAATATTCAAGAATTATACATGTATAATAATGTATACATAATGCATATCTAGAATACTTGAGTTCTACATTCTAGATTCTAGATAAATAAATGAGTGTGACTGCAACATGAAGAATATTACAGAATATTACTCTCAGCTCAGCTCAGCTCAGTTTGACTTTATTTAAGAAAAGCGGAGGAAGAAGATCCAAGAAAACTGAAGTAAGTAGATAAGTAAGAGAAAAGACAACAAAAAGAAAAGGAGAGAGAGAGAAAGAGAGAGAAAATACTTCACCTTTTAACTTTTCACTCTTCTCTTTTAACTTTTAACTTTTAACTTTCAGCTCACAACTGAAAAGGGAAAAGTGACACCTTGGACTGACAATTAATTAAACAGAATTTCAATCAACTAATACAATATTTCTCATGTTAATTTGTACTTATTTTTCTATTTTATATTTTTGGAAATGGTAATGGCAATAATTACAACACCAGTCGAATATTTAATACTAATTTCAATTTAATTAATTCAAGATTCTTATTGGCGATTCAGATTCACAAGCAAAGTTCAGGTACACGGACAAACTTTTAATACAAAATACAAAGGTAAATTCATTCCTAATTCTTAATACCAAATACGAAACAAAATGCTCTCCATTCTCAATTTTCTCAAGTCCGTCCGTCGTCCTCATATTAAATTAATATACTAGAAGAAAAGTAAAACACCTTTTAACAAACACGTAAAATGATAACGGAAAAGAAATAATACGAGTCGAATTTGCAAATGTCTACAATCTACAATTTTCAGGAATCAGGAAAATCGGTACGCCGTGGACTACACAAAATGTAAGAGTAGTTATAAAATGCAGAGGATTACGTGCAACAGTACATTCATTATCACTGGTATTACGTCGGTACGTGATACTTTGTTTTTCGGAAGCCGTGCTCAATGCTCTATTTCTCAACATGTGCAACACATACTCCACTTTTCGGAAAAACAGAATGCATGTGGAGGAAATGAACTTTCCAAGTAAAATTACCTTTTGTACTCTCCTTTTTTCCCTTCTTAAAACTCGAAACTTAAAATTCAATACAGGCTCAAAGACCAACAAACAACATGCTCTTCGTAACACGGTGATCTAAATTCTACATTCCACATTCTGCCTGTAGTTTGTACGCCGTGTCTTAGGTCTTAGCTATTAGCTTTTTTAGAGAAAAGCAGGGAGTATTGTTTTTAATTTTCATCTTGAGTCTTGAGATTCAAAAGTCCAAAGTTGGCACAATCATTCATTCAGGATTTACAATTATCCCTACTCTCAGTTCCAATTACAGCGAAATTTCCTCTATTCTTTTAAGCGGACATTCTGTAGAAAGCTCTTGATTCAGAATTTAGAGTGAAAGTGGAGAAAAAGGAAAGTCAAGAGTCAAGAGGACTTAAAGACAGACGACACTAAATGTGAGTATAATTCTGAGCCGAAATCAAGGCCAACGTCAAAGTCAAAGCCAAAGTCAAAGTCGACGATAAAGATAAAGATGAGAAAGAAGAATAAGAAGAAGATGAACATGAGTACAAAACAATGTTCAAGTAGTTGGTAGATGGAGACAAAGAAGAAATGTGATAATAAAGAAGGAAAAGTAGTGAGTGAGGAGAGAACAAAGGAGTAAAAATGAAGGCACAAGTCACCTTTCATCCGACCATCTCAAATCTTGACTCCAGACTCTAGACTCTAGATTCTAGGCATCTCAATCTTTAATCTCCATTTTCTCATCCGTCCTCCTTTCATCCACAGAATTATCTACAAACTCCCAACTACAAACTAACTAATTTCCCACCTTCTCTTGGATTTCGGATTTCGGATTTGGATTCGGATTTCCGAGTCGGAAATTCTTAACTATTATTTGTGTATTTTTGGCTTAGTCATTAAACTGGAACTGAAGCTGACAAAAGCATTTGGCCCCTGGCTTCTTCAGGGTTTGTAATTTTGTAATTTTGTAACTTTGTAACTTTGTTCACTATTGATCCTTGATCTTTGAACGTATCTTCAATCAACAATCTACATATACGTTTTTCTTTCCTGCCCATCAATCAATTGGAAAGGGCGACTACAACTTAAAACCTAAAACTGTCACCGCTATACGAGTTTTGCATTCCCAATTTCCAGTAAGCCATCAATATGAACATGTTGACTCTTTTATTTCTTTTCCTTGACTTTATCAACTTGTCACCACAAAGACCAAGAAAAGGGTGCAGAATAAACAAAGGTTGTATTTTTTTTTGTGTCTTTTTTCTTTTGGGGATCTATTCAGTTTGTAAATAAATTCTTTTCTTTTTACCTCTCTGCTGTTCAGTGGACGAGGTACAAAATAAAACAATAAGAACTCCTTGACAATTGACACTGACATTGGCATTGGCATTGGCATTGGCATTCGAATACAAATACGACAATTTACACTCAGGCTTTCAAAATGTATTCAGTATTCAGTGGTCAGGTTGACTATTTCTTTTTCTATTGGATTTGCAATTTACAATTTACAAGACAGAGTTGAGGATAAAGAAATGAAATAAAAACAAGAGAACACCCACACACGAGGAATTTATAGATCTAGCATCTAAACTGTAGAACATTGAAGGTTGAGAAAGAGAGAAAGAGAAAAGGAGAAAAGAGTGCAGAGTGCAGAGTGCATCTTGTATGTATTTTGTATTATTCATTATTCAGAGAAAATTGGAGACGTAAGCTGATCGCCCATATTATAATCTCACACAAGACACAAGTCTAAAGCCTCCAAAATCTCATCTATAGTTCATACTCTATAATACTTTTAATCTTCTTCTCTTTATTTGGGGCTGGGCCACATGCTTAAAAAAGTCAAGTTAGGAACAAAAGAAAGTTCTGCCAAACCAAACCAAACCCTACGAAAGCTAAACTAAACCGGGCTGAGCTGATCTAGGCTAAGCTAAAAATAAGAAAAAGAAAAGTACTGGAGAAGGTAGAAAAAAGATGGGAAAAGGAACAAAGTAGAAAACGAGTTAAGATAACATCTTTTTTCTCTTCTTTCCTTGTCATGTGAATAGAATTCTCTTCTATTGAATTCTCTTAGATTCTGTTGTCTGTTTGTCTGTTTGTTTGTCTGTTTCTGTTTCTGTGTGCTTCCGTTCGGTCGTCGTTTACTTTGATTTGATTACTATGAGTACCTCACAATTTCATTATCCCTGTGTTAGTCCAACCATTAACCTTTTTATCTTATACAAGTATTTTTTTCTCATTCCACCACACTCTGCTTTCTCTTCTCCTCTCTCCTGCCTCCTCTCTATTCTTTCAAGTTTTACTCCAAACTCCCAATTCATTTTCTCTTCTCTCTTTCAACTTTGAAGAGAATCTGGAATCTGGAAAGCTTCAAGCTTCAAGTCTACATTCTGTAGTTGAGAATTAGAACAGAGAACAGAGACGTCCGGATTTCGGATTTTGGATTTTGGAGTTTGGAGCATCTTGCATAAATGATGGTGTAATATAATTGTGTGTGTGAGAGGAAGAGAGAGAGAGAAAGAAAGAATGGGAATTTGAATATGTGACTTTACTCTTTACTGCATAATGTATAATATTCTTATATGATATTCGTAGCTTGGCTTTAGTATTACACATTATACATGTACATCTACGTCTCATTTTCATTTTCATTTTCGTGTTCCTCTTTGTTTTTCCTCTCTCCTCTTTTCTTATTTTTTACAGAATGCAGAATAGAGAATTAATGATAAGTATAGACTATAGACTATAGACGGATTAATGGTGGGAATTACACATGTACTAGAAGAAGGAGAAGGAAAATGAGAATGAGGACTCAACCTTCACACACAGTACACAATACACAGTACCCATTATACCTATGACGATGAAAGGAACGAAAAACAGGAGAGATGGAAAATGGGAAAGAAAGGAGAACAGAGAAGAAAAAGCCAAAGCCAAAACCATGGCATGAAAAAAAGAAAGGATGTGGTTTTAATATGAAAAGTCTAATGGGAAGTAATTTTTCAGAGTAGCAGGCTCTTGTAGATGTGTTCAATGTACAAAGTATAAACATGCAGAGAACAGTGTACAAAAATCCTCCTCCAGTTTTTCCTCTTTTTCTTTTTCTTCCTTTCTTTTTTCTCATCCATCTTCTATCTTATCGTTCGAGTTTTCCCTTTTCTTTTCCTTACATTTTACAATGTATGTAGTATTTTGTATACACAGCTTCTTGAGTATAATGTATAATATATAGTGTATGCGTTACATATTTAGTCAATGAATATAGTATTTTTTCTTTTGCATAATGTGTAAAAATTCTTTTCATAGAACAGGCAAAGGCCACACACCAAAATGTCAGGAGAGGAACAATGTAAAACTAGAAGAATAAAAGTAGGAAACCTGAACTGGAACTGAAGCTGAAGCTCGAATTGTGACTGGAGGAACAAAGCTAAAGCTGATCTGAGTTAGAAAAAGATTTTTTATTTTTTATACACTAGTTCCAAGTTCCAAGTTCCAAATTCCAAGATTGGGAGCGGAACAGTATAAAAAAGATGAGGTGAAAAAAGAAAAAGAAATGAAAGAAAAAACCCCAGAAAAAATCACGCTGTTAAAACTATTCAGTGAAAAGCGTCAAATGATTTTTATGAACTATGTATTATGTATGTAATCTTTAATATATAATATAATACAATAAAAAAGAGTCAGGAGTCAGAGTACCCTGTATACTGTATAGTGCATACTGAGATGGTGTGAAAAAATTAAAAGAGTGTTTTTCATCCACGTCTTTTCATTTTTCTCCCTTACAATTCCATAGATGTAGACATTAAACATGGAAATAGAAGTAGAAATAGAAATAAATGATAGATGTACACTATAAACATTACAGTAGTTTTTTACTTTCTACTTTTTACTTTCTCCCATTTCTTCGCGGTTCTTGGTTCTTGGTTTTTGCTCTCCTTTCATTCATTTGTTCCCACCGCACTGGATTTTTCTTTTTCTCACCCACATTACTCGTGATTGATTGATTATGCACGATGGGAGTCAACAAGTCGAGGAGTCGAGGAGTCACTGAATTGGAAATTGGAAAGCCAAGAACCCAGAAATTCAATGAACTCCAACTTGTATTCAATATTTTGTATTGTGTAGACTGTAGACTTTCCTCTGTTCGAAAATAAGATTCAGAATAAGAATCACAATAACCTTTGCCCTATGTTTCTGCTTTCTGCCCGGGCTCTTTGGGTTTGCACTTTGGAGTTTGGAAAATAGTGCAAAGTATTTTCTTTACAAAACCAAGCCAAACGGAAGAGTATGAGAAACCAGTGGAAATTTAACTAATCATGTAACTAAATAGATAATAGATAATTAAATAAGTAGGCCAAAATTTTCCCTGGCACAAGAATAAAAGGAGGAATAAAAACTGGAGGAAAGAAAAGAAAATTCATGACGGATAATTGAAAGAGAGACAGAGAAGGAAGTTCTGGAATTCTGGAATTCTAGAATTGTAAAATGTAGAATGTTGACGACAGCACAAAAATGTACAATGTACAATGTACAAAATACAAAAAGATGAATAAAAAAGAATGCTTCACTTCCTCGTTTTTCTCTGTACTATATTCCATATTCCATATAATATCTTATATCTTGTATCAAATACTCTATACTTTTTACGTAGAACGTAGAAAGCGCAGTCAGTAGACCACATAAATGTTTTTCCGCTAGTAATATTTTTTTTGTATTCTTTTGGTTCTTTTTATGTTTAGTGTTCAGTGTTCAGTGTTCAGCGTCCAGTGACCGACTAGCTTGTCATTATTTGACGCTTAAAGACCATCTTTGCTTTGTTCCCTTTTGGCTGTCCTATTCCTTTCCCCTTTTTTCTTTTTCTTTTTGTTCTGATGCTGACTCTGGCTCTCGCGTTTTTGCCATGTCAAACAGAAACAGATTTAGTTTGCCCACGCACCAACTTTTCTCTAGTCTCCATTCTCCATGGGATATGGATGTTGGCATTGGCATTGGCATTGGCAATGGCAGAGTTGGAGTTGGACTTGGCAAACAATAAGAGTACAAGAATTTATATAATATCTCCTCCAATGTATAATGTACAATGTACAGAACACAAATAAAAGACGACGTAATGATTCTCTTTCTCTCTCTTTTCTCCATTATCTGTGACTGTTTTCCTTTTTGTATTGTGTTTTGTTTTGTGTTTTGTGACATGGTACAGGAAAAAAGAGCATATGCGGAGAAAGGAAGAAAAAGAGTATGGACCAATCCGACTCAATTGAGTGGGATGAAGATGAGGATGCATGTTTGCTTTTGCTCTTTTTGTTTCCTAGTTTGAGTTTTGGGTTTTGAGTTGAATGAGTCTTTTCAAATAAATAAAGGAAAATTAGTCAAAGGTCAAAGTCGTGCGGAGTAAAATGTAAAATGTGGAGATTGGACAAGGGACCCGGAATTTATTGGCAAAAGAAGCTTAAATTTCAAATTTGTATCTTGTTACTACAAACTATAAATGAAAATAAAATGTCTATTGTAGATTTTAGAAAAATTCGAGATTTGAAGCATCTTTTTCCTCTTCCTGTTTTTTGTCCAATTTTTTCTATGCCTATTTATTATTCTGTCACAGGCTGAACAAGATTCAAGATTCACGTTTTATCCGTACATTTCTGTAAGTATAAAATCCGTAGGCATTGTCCATTGTTGTACTTATTCTGTCTTATATTGTGTATCTTTTAGCTATCGATCTGTCGGTGTGTTACATGTTACATGTTACATTGTTACAGGGGATTTTGAAAAGTGTGAATGATGACAGTATAAATTACAGTCAATTGTCAATTCTCAATTGACAGCTTCCATTTTCCATTTTCCACTGTGGCATTGGATAAAAATACAAAATACCCATTTGAAATTCAAAATCCTTTAGAAATTCCAAAGGAAAAGCTTGAAATAACAATGGCATTCTAGAATTCTGAATTTGGAATTTGGAATTCTAGTGCGTAGAAAAGCTCCATGTAATGTATCATGTGCCACATCAATATCAATATCAATGTCGATATCAAAATTTCCCATTCCGGTTCCACATCCGATATCCGATTCCGATTCCTATTCAAATACTACGACAAATTCAACGACAAATTCAAGTACAAGAACAAGAACAAGTTCAAAACATACAAAATACAAAATAGGAGTAAATTGCGTGCTGTGAGTTCAAAGATACAAAAGATGAAAGATACAAGATACACATTCCGTGTTCCGTGTTCATCTCCATTCTCCATCGGAATTTGTATAGATTTTATCTAGATTCTAGATACATTTTTTTACTTGTATCTTTGTGTCTTGACTACTTATTCCACCATGTATTCCATATTCCATATTCCTTTTCCGTATTTTATATCCTTTCTTCAATTCACTATTCACAAGTCCGATCCCGATGTCTTTCTCTGTCTCAATTTTTCTTATGAAAATCCGCCGCCGTTCCTTTTCACTACATTTTACATTTTACACTTTCCACAGAGACTTTCCTCACTCCTCACACTTCCTCTTTTTTCTTTTCTACTGGAGCGAGAATGTGGAAGAATGGAGAGTGGAGAGTGGAGAATGTCACATGACATTTTTAAAGCTTCCTTCTCCTTACCCAGGCATGAATTCTATTCTATTTTCTATTGTGGGCAGAGGGAATTCCACGAGCTGTGCATTGTACGTTGTAAAATAGCTTGAGCACCGACTACCGACAACCAACTGCCGACTGCCGAGAACCGGGCATGCATGCATGATACATGCATCATGTATGAATAAAGCATGAAGATGAAAAATAGAAGGCTGGAGGATGGAGGATGAATATCTCTAAAGATGCTTCGAGTTGGAGCTGGATTTGGATATTCTGTTGTGCATTGTACTCTGTACTTATCCACAATGCGGTATGATACAACATGCAATGTACAAGGTACAATATATAATGCTGGCTGACAGGAACCAGAACCAAAGCTTTAGCTTTACTTCCAGCTCCGGCTCCCGATTTACGCTTTACTTTTACTTCCAGTTCCAGTTGTAGTAAAGTAGGAAGAGGATGTAAAATGTAAAGTGTAAAGATGGCTTGCGAAATTGTGAATAGATTGCATGTGCAACCGAAAAATAGAGATTTTATATGTGAGAGAGAAAGAGAGAGTGAGAGAGAGACCACAGATTTATCCATCAAAATTTGAGAATGCTCCAAAGAAGCTGGAGCATTTCAGCATTCAATTTCGGATTTAGAATTTTCCGCGGTTTTACAACTTGAAACAGGCTTCAAACTGAACTTCACGGCTTCACAGTTAGCTTTTTCAAGAGTTTCATGGCTAAATTTCTGCCAACCACAAATAAAAACAAGGTTTTCGGAGTAAAAAAGGCAGAAATAGTCCGAATTCAGACTCATCATTCTCCATTTAAGGCGTCGGATGCGAAGCTGGCTAGAAAAATAGATCATCATGTTTGTACTTTATTATAGTACTATCATTTGCTTCAAACGAGTTCTTAAAACTTTTTCTCTGTAGTTACAAATATTTCCGCTAGATGGCTACAATAACGGCTTCCAAATTTGTCCGCTAGATGGCACTACTAACAAGTTCCAAATTTATCCGCTAGGTGGCTAATTGGGCATAGGTAGATTACGACCTACGACGATTACAACAGTCAGCTTCCCTTCCTAAAACTTGGAATTTGCTCCTGTACATTTTTGGCCACGGAACCTCTAAAATTCATCAATGTGGACGGTGGACAATGTGAACTGATAGGCTGACGGCATTGAGAAATTGATGTGAAAAGGCTGAGATTTATACTCATGAATTTGTCTACAGTCTAGAATATTATGCATGCATACTCGAGACAGGGTACTTGGGACGTGCATGTCTTGTGTCTTGTGTCTTGTGTTCGGTAAAAGTACACTGGCACTGCATACAGTGCATACATGTGAATTTGAGTTTTGAGTGGTTTGTCCGGAACAATTTATTAAAGAAGAGAGAAGATGACGAAAGTTGTACATGGTAGAGGGTAGACGGTACATGGTACACGGTGCTGCTTATTGCTTATTTTATGTCTAACCAGGACAAACAGCCCGGACACAATTTAGACATGTACAGGAGAAACTAGAATATCATATGATACAAAATACAAAATGCTGGAGTAAAGTAATAACGCCCTTCCACTACACACTGCACTGTGCACTGTCAACTGTGTACTAGTATTATTATTATTATCAAGGATAAATGGAACGGAGGCCGGAACTCAACTCAACTCTGAAGTCTAGAGTCTACAGTCTCAAGTCTCGAGTATCGATCACCGGTTCGGTTTGGTTGGGTATATTTGTTGTGTTTTGTATTTGGCTAAGAGATTTTGAAAATTAGTTTCTCACAGCAGGATGCCTGGAAGGCTAATCATGGTAATACTAATAATCATCCACATGACGAGTAGGAGTTACAAGTACAAGTACGAGGACGTTGAGGAAAGAAAACTAGAACAAGGGACTGTGGTGCGGCTTCTGCTGCTCATAATAATAATAAATAATAATAATCATGATGATGACGAGGACGAGGACGTGTCATGTGTCGGGCATCGTGTATCCACCATCCACCATCCATAATATATAATATAGTATCGAGTATCCTGTATCCTGTACTTTTTCCCATTTCTTTCCCAAACAAGATTGGCATTCATTTCCCTATTTTTAAATTGACACGTGAGACTCGAGTTTTTCAAAATCCCTAAATTCCAAAACTTGGAAACTCCATAATTTATGAGCTAACAAGCCCTATAATTCCATTTCCCATTTTCAATGTTCACATCAATGTCAATGGAAATGTCCAGCACCCTTTCAATTATAAACTCAATTCCAATTTCAATTCTGATTCTCGGAATCCAATGCTATTTCAAATATCAAGCCTCAATCCAATCCAACTCTTTGCTGGTCGTTTGTCTTTTTTGAACAGAAAACAGAATATTTAGAAATAACGAGACCAATATTTAGAAAAAGTGAAAGAGACGGACGGACCGAATACCGAATGCCGAAAAATCAAGAAAGAAGAGTGCAGCAGAATATCTGTAATGAGATTGAAGTAGAAAGTAGAAAATAAGTAGAGTGAACAGTGAAGACCATATATTTACTATTTGTTATTTGTTATTATTTGTTGTTCATTCTTCACATGTTTTATATAGTGTATTGTCTATTGTATTGTCCAGAAACTAGAAATGTCAGATTAGTTTTACTCTGGGGGATTTCAAGTTTATTATTTATTTATTTATTTATTTATGTATTTATTTATGGAGGTTGTGGGTATTATTTGTTATTTGTTATTTGTTACTTGTTGTTTGCTTTCCCCTCTTTCTCCATTCCCATTTCCCATCCTCATCATATTTATGGAACATGGAACATGGGCTTTGGATAGATTCATATGAATTTTCCATCAAATGTCAAACGTCCCCACATCAAAATTTCCCGCCGTATTCTGATAGGATTTATTGCTACCGAATAGTCGCCCGTTTTTCGGCTGAAAAATTCGGCTTTTCCAGCCGAATTCTGCCGAACATTTTTTGCCTTCT